>OZ024899.1:31052036-31117036 GCA_964017195.1 Siderastrea radians | reverse complement strand
AGCACTGGTGCTCGGCTACCTTTCTTCCTCTAAAATGTGGTAGACCGGGTTATTTGGGAATTCATAATCACAGCTGCTTTCAATAAGGTCATCCGAATTATGCCCCTCCAAAGTGTTGTTATATATTTGCTCTTCTGTCGAAACGGTTTACCCTGCTCACCAAGGCTTTCTGCGATTTCAAGATTGGGATCCTCCAAAACGTTGTAAGTTGGTCCTGCACTACGACTTGTGTACTCGTCGTGTCCCTCCTCGGAAACGTTGTACACATGCTGAACTAGGTTAACAGGTCCATAGTTGTCTATAGGTATTAAGTAATCAGAAGCAGGATTTTCTAGAACGTTATGAGCTGGTGGTTTCTGGGCGTTTCCAGGGCCATAGATATTATGTGCCGCCTGAACGTTTAGAGTAGCGTAAACATGCTTTGATTTGGAACCATCCTGTGCCGCTAGGCGTTGAGGGACGACACACGTTGATGCATAAATTTCTGAAAAAGATTAATAAACTTTATTGAGCTTGTTTTCAAATTTTAATTCCAAAATTCTCTTCAACACTCCTTTATACCACTCACATTTTTACCCCGCAAGAACAAAAAAATTATTTTTTTCTACTTCTTGCCGACTTACGTGGCTCTTCTGCCTTGAAACTGAGATCTTGGTACTCATTTTCTTGTTCACGCTGGAACGCCGAGTTTTTTCGCGGGCTCGTCAACATTTCGTCCTATAGAAAACATTGGAAAAATAAAATAAGTGTCATAAATTTACCCTTAGAGAGTGATTACAGCACAAGATGTTAGTTGAAACGAGCATTCAAGCAAATTTGTTAAATTTAAAATAACATTGTTAAAACCGTAGAAGACGTCTTGGCCATGGAAGATTTCACGGTGGCCATTTTTGGGGTATAAAACAATTCAAACTATTTGCATAAAAAACAGAGTCTTTTTCCCAAAGGAGAAACATTTTTAATTATTGTTTTACACCTCCAACATGGTCGCTGTGACGTCACAACAAAACCCTCTATTTACAAGCGTGGCCGAGGAGTTGAACTCGGAGCTACAGGATAAACTCCAGCTGAAAGTCAGAGGCAGACTTGTGCCTAACGTGCTGTGCACTCAGCCTCTCTGACTCACGCAGTCAGCTTTCATGACAAACCAAGGAAATTTAAGAAGTTAAGAAGCCATCAATCTAAATACCTTTGTACTTTTTCCTTTATCGCTTGTAGTGCGTGCACGGGGTTGTCTACTGTAAACATAGAAATTAAAAGCGTTAATATCACGCACGTGCCACAGTGGTGATTTAGTTCCTGATTGCGTGTGCAGCTATCTTAGCTTCTCGATGAGATTTCAAGTGACTAAACAAGTACGGATTTTAAAAGTAAGTAATGTTTTGAAACTCAGGGTCTGAAAACAGAGTGGAAAAGCGAACCAGTGACTTAAAAAAACTCTTCTGTAATAACCTTTTGTTTTTAATCTTGGGCCTTATAATAACACATTCAAGAGCAATCTCTCCTTTTCCTTCAAAAGGGGACTATTTGCAGTGGACAATACAGATAATTTGTGTGCCACGGTGGACAACGAAAAGAGAGAAGAGAGAGAACAAATTAGTTGTCTTTCCTGACAATGTTGATGAAGAATAAGGATGAATCACTTACTTTGAATAATGGCGGCGATAAATCGGGAAACCAACAATGAAGGCAACTAGGATTACAATGAAGACAGTGATGCCTACAATCAGATTAAGGGAAGATGAACCTTTGTCTGTACTCCAATCACGACCTGAACTGGGACGAGGACGAATCTGGAGACGAGAAACAAGACGATCGCTGATTGAAAAACAATCTTCGACGTCAACCATAATTTATCGAAAAAAGGATTGAACTCAAAATTTGGAATTGTAAAATATGTTAAACTTCTTCGGATAAAACTAAACCTTATCAACTATCAAATGGGATTAAATTTTACCACAAGTCACCAAAGGGGTATGGTGCAGTCTGTCAGAGTATCATGAAGTCTTGCTTTTCTTGATCTTTTTGAGTGTTATTTTACGTTGTCATAATTCATCGAAAAAAGGATTGAACTCAAAATTTGGAATTGTAAAATATGTTAAACTTCTTTGGATAAAACTAAACCTTATCAACTATCCAATGGGATTAAATTTTACCTTTTGTCTGTCAGAGCATCATGAAGTCTTTCTTTTCTTGATCTTTTTTAGTGTTACTTTACATTGTCATGTTGTGTTTGCCAAAATACTTACAGTGGGGAGAAACGTGGCCGAAGCCACCAATCGATTGCCGATAGTAGTCGAAGAGATGACAAAATCTTTCATTGGTTGGGATACGGGAGAAGTCGATGAAGTATTAAAGACCGCCGCAACTATCGAGTGAAGAGGGATCTGTTCCGTTGGTGTTTGTATTGGTGTCCCTTTGACAGGTCCCCTTGGCCTCAGCATGGAAGGCGTTTGTGAACTGGGTACTAATACGTTACCTTTAAAAAAAGTAAACTGACTGCTATACTATATGTATGACGATAACATTACCAGTTCTTTTGTTGTTCACTTACTACTAAAAAACAGACCGAGAATATGCTATGCTAAGTCCCGTTGTCGTAAGTGTTCTAACACTTTAACAATTAACACTTCTTTGTTGATGCAGTATTTCACAGCGCTTAAAGCGTTTGTGACATAAATGAGTTCAAATTATGGTGAAAATATGTAACAATAGTACAAAGATGTGCCACGTAGACTTATGCCTACTAGAAAATGAAAATAATCATCATCTTTATTCGATAGATTAAAGACATACTGAAAGTAACAAACATGATCAAATTACAAATTCAGATCTGGGGAATATAGAGAATTAAGATGGTAAATGGAAAAGAAAAATACTAGGAAGGAGAAGTTATATATATATAAAAAAAAACATTGCCGAGTGGCAAAACTGGCCTTGGCCCCCAATGCCCCATTTTTGGCGCACAGATTAAATAGTGTTTAGTCCAATCTGTTATGCATATATAAGCATTTTTGCATGATATGTGTGCTCTATAAATGTCATTGTTATTTGTATATCATATTCTACAATCAGTCTAAAAATGCCAACACAGACAGTGATGCGCCACACTAACAACGTTCACAAATATGGTTTATATACAACCTGAATCATGTGGTACGGCATTTTAAACTCACATGTTTGTTGCCCTCTCAATTTGAACATCAAGCAACCGCGAAATGGGAGTTGACTGTAGTTTGTACATCGGATACCGAGGTTGAATATTTTTCCCTGCAACAACTGTGCATTTGATACATTCTTTTGCACCTGTTGAGAAAAAAAAAACAATTTATAATATTGTACCAAGGCATCTAAAGGTAACTACAAGGAAACTGAAGTTTCCTTTCGATATGAATTCTAACTTTCACCTCAATGTCTGTTTTAAGACTTTTTGGTAAAGTTAACTTGATAAGTTGAATCGTTTAAATTAAGCTGTTCATATTGCAGTTCAGTTTCGAAGCATTTTCTCATAATCCAAGGATTTGCCCTACATATGCTCTTAGCGCTGTACGCCTCGTTTGCTATTAGCTCGTATAAACTTGATTTCTTGGATTTGTTTTTGTACTTAATATGGGCCAATTATTCTCGCACTCAGGAAAAAGATAATTGGTATACCTAGCTGACTGATTATGAGACCTATTCACAGGGGTTTTGCTGATGTAAGTGTTTTAATTATGCAATTTGTGCTAAATGTGATTTGACTTAAGTACCCTTGGCACTCATACACTCTAATGAGTCGGGAGTATCAAGAGAAATATACATTTAGTAAAGGGGAGGAAGAAGGAGACATTACTACAGCAAACATTGGCCAACGCTTTCAACTTGCAATCGATTTCTATCTTGCTCATCCGAAGCTAATAACGTCAATATTATGTAAAATAGCCAGTGAGTGTCATGTGCATTGTTATATGTAACAATTTTAACCACCAAGACTGGGTCATCGTCATGTAGCCTTTTATTAGTGCAAAGATCATGGTGACTTTTTGGTTTTCAAAGTACTCCGAAAAAAAACCGATAAGCAAGGACACCATTGGGACCATGAAAATTGTCTGTGTCAAATGGGTTTCCGCGTAGATTAATTTTAATGAAATTGTATGGGCCGTAGTAACCCGGCTATTTCCGCAAGGCATAGTTCGACAGAACTAAATATTTGGCATTCATACCTTGAGAGCAAACTGCAAAGAGCTTCTTTGATTATTCGGACCATAGGTGGAATCATTGGTGAAAGTAAAAAGTTCTTTTTTGATATTTGAAATTATTTGTAAAGGACACTGGTCCTTCACTGTGGTATGCTATTTCTAATATTAAAACCCAAGAGATGCTAATCTTTTCTGGGTTTTAATATATTTCGGACTTTATGATCGGATTTATAATTTATGAGTTAACTGGTTAACAGTCACATGAAGGGAAGCCGAAGGCTGAAGGCAATGGATGAACGCAAAAGCCACGCGACCGAATGAATGGCCACAAAACGAACGAACGAAAGCAGCGAATGAACGAATGGACAATATTATGTATGAACGAACGAACAAACCCAACAATCGAACGAGCGAAATGACAGCCAAACAACCGGAGAAGTGACCAATGGCACGAACAAACGCCCGCAAACCCGGCCACCCAACAAATGGCTGAAATACCCCTATTTCTTTTTCGAAACGAAGGAAAAAATACTGGGCCAGTTTGGTTAGAACAAAGAATAGTATTTCTGAGCGGCTTGAAATAAACTCGTGGATTAATTATGTATTAACCTTTTTGCACCTTTTTAGCGAGCTCACCAAAAGTTAAAATTTGATACAGCATAGAACGATAATGAGAAAGTCGTATAGTCTGCTCAGAAGGTCTGTCATTCTCGTCAGGGGCACAGTGAACAGACCTGGTAGAGAGTTCAAGAAACGCAAAACAGTAAAACGCGCGGAAGGAAAATCAACGTAAATAACGGGGATAAATTCTCATTTTTCGCTTTAGGGTGAAACTCTCTGACCACACGTTTCAAACTTTGGTACCACGACTGGCCCTACGTGCCTGAGCTGACAACTATCATTCTATGCTGTTTACTATGAATTAAAATGTTTGTTGTACCTTTTTGGTAGTTGTTTGAATTTGCTGCTCCGATAGTTCTGTGTCATCCAAAGGACAGCTCCGCTCGGTAAATTGTGGCTTGAGATACCTTTAACGCAGAGGTTTTCAAGTTAACAAGGTCATATTGTTAAATTTGACCGAGAGAGCGCTTCTAATGGTTTAAGAATTAGACTTTTATTGCGGAAAAAAGAGCAAAGCGAAAAATAACCTCGTCTTGTCGTTTTAATTTTAGCTCGCGTTACTTGTTTGCACGCGCGATGTAATTCAAACAGCATATGGGGAGTGACGTCATAGTAAGTACACGCGAATAAATACGCCAAAGAAAATTTCGCGGGAGATGATCCCCCTTATAGTTGAAACTGCGATTATTTCATTAAACGTCAGTGTTTAAAAAAAAATTGCAACGACTTACATTTACTGTCGAGAAGAGCTGAATGTGAAGTGATAATTTTTCGGCAAAAAGTTTAATATTTAGTCCTAATTGCTCAGTAACCATAAACAATGGAAAAATTACACTTATAGTTATAAATCAGGTTAATTTCCCTTATGCTACATCTAATCGAGTTTCGATACCTAGAGAATAACAATACCACGGAAAGGTTTCTCGGGCCATGAGGTGCCTTCCCAGATCCATCTCAACCTAAGTACACAGGTGATAACACAATCCAAACGGAAATGCACTAAACACCCGGGGTAGCTGGTGCAATGTCGTTCTACAGTCATATCCATATCTATATGGACAGAGGTCTGACACAACTGACCCAAGGAGAGTAGGATCTTAGGTTGGACATGTTCCGCCATATGGATCGTTCAGCTTTTTTGATATTTGAAATTATTTGTAAAGGACACTGGTCCTTCTTTTTTTTTTTTTTAAATTAAAAAAAATTAGAGAAAGGCTAGTCCTTCTCTATAGTATTGCTGTATAAGTACTAAAACAATGGACACTATTTCTCAATGTTTTAATACCATTTTAATTTGTTTAGTTTAGGGTTGTAAATCGGTTCAAAGCAGAAATCTCCACTCCAATATGCACCAAATCAGCAAGCCCGCACTTAGTCGAACAAATGAACGAATGAACAAGATGACACCCAACAGCCGATGGGCAAACAAACAAACACAAGGCCGTTAGAAAACAAAACATTCCAAAAATTGACTAACTCAAACTAAAGAAATGAAAGGGATTCAAAGCCAAAGCGAATGAATGAAAGACCCAAACGACCGAACGATAGCTGAAATGAACAGACGAACAAATGAACACAACAAAGGAGGCACACAAAATTCAAGCACAGATTGGAAGAAGATTAAGCCGTGTAATATTCTTAAGTTGTTTAATCTATAAAATTTGTCTTTTAATTTTTTATTGTACATCAGTTTGTTCTATCTTTTTGAGTGATTTGTTTACTTCCAAGTGGGTGGATGATTAGTTGGATGGAAAGGACGGAAAGAGGAGAGAGAGAGAGAGAGAGAGAGAGAGAGAGAGAGAGAGAGAGAGAGAGAGAGAGAGAGAGAGAGAGAGAGAGAGAGTGTGGGGGGGGGGGGGGAGAAAGAGCGGGAAACACCAAAAATAGTGATTGCATTAAATTTCCTTAATGGTTAATAATAGTTAATAAATGATAAAGGGAATCTAATTGCAAAAAAAAAAAAATCAGGTGAAGGCTGACAACCAACCAATGAAGCCATAACAACATGCTATTGAAATTGATTTTTCTGTTTTCTGTGATTTCTTATAATTTTGTCCAATAAAAACGCAAATGAAAAATGTGTTACTGTATATTTAATGTGTGAGCACATCTCTTAGTACTTCGACAGACTCTTTTGTCGGAAACTCTAGTTGTGTGGCCAATTGTCTGGCTGTGTTCTGCACCTTATTCAATTCCTTGCTTAGCAGCACCATCTGGGCTGCAAGCTGTTTTGCTTTAATCTTTTTAGCCACTTTTTGTCGATTCTGCGCATTCTTCTCTTCATTCATTTTCTTCTTTTCATTTCCTTTCTTGGTCTTGGCTTTCCAAATTTGTCTCGCTTTGCTTGATTCCTTTTGTTTTTGCTTTATTTTCAACTTGCGTTGAAACTTTTTGGGCTTTTTTGACTAAGATAAGACAAAAATTCTATTTTATTTTGCTAATTATGTAGTTACGAAAGATGCATCAATTGAAAGCTATTTAGTGAGTTCACTATTGTTTATTCATGCGATCTTAACAAGGCAAATATGTAAACCTCCTCTCATCAGGAGTCCAGAAAGTCTACATGGCTAATTGGGTTGTAGGGATAGGGAGGGGAACAGCACGACTGAGAAGGACTGGGAGGGATTCGGCGATATTTTCTTGTAATATTTCAATACCCATTATACCTGCACGTTTCGAGCCATTGGTACCTTTGGCTGGACTCTACGTGCATTTTGCTCTGTTAAGACACATGAATACTAATTTGGGATCCTCTACAAGATTGTAGAGTTACCTTGACGGCGCTCTTTGACCTTTCTACTTCTTCTGCCGCCTTGATTAGTTCAACATCGCCGATGTCATCCACCCGGTCTATCGTAATGTTACTCTTTGCGTGGTAAGAAATAGGAGGTAAGGAAATTTTTTGAAAGTCATTTGTAGTGAAGATTTTAACTTATAAATGCTTACCATAGCTCGCACGAAGATTAACAATTTAAGCCTTGAAGTGAGGTGAATAAACTCGGCTTAGTTGACCTGTGTTTACGTGCTCACTAACCGTCGTGCTCGCCTTCATAAGCTTAAATGATTAGTAAAAAGGATTACGACAGTGAAAACGAGAGCATGATTGAAACGAAAGACGGATTCAAATTTGCGAGAGAATAATACGTCAGATGGAAGGCTAAGGGAAATCAAAAAGCTCGTGCTAACGGGTCGAAAAGAAAAAAAAACGGACGTATGATAAATTTGTTGGTAAGCTGAAATTTACATTCAACATGGTAATTTGAAACCAAAAAACCGTTTCGTGAGATGGAAAATATAGTAGAAAAGATCAGTGGATCAAAAAACTTTTTAAGACGAGCGAAATTACGGCGCTTTTGCGAGCGGAGTTGCTGGATTTAAATGGACTGTATAGGAGGCTAACCGACATTGATTTGAAGATTCACAATTTTGATCGCGAAAATGATTTGACATTTACTTTTGTGGCTGGAGAGGAAATTGATACTGACACTTCTCAGAATATAAAATACAAAGAGATCGTCAGGAGATGGTAGAATTGAAACAACAAATCGAAAAGGCCATTGAACTGCTTACAATGAGACGCCAGGCGCTGATGTTGTATACTTAGGTTGAGATGGATCTGGGAAGGCACCTCATGGCCCGTGAAATCTTTCCGTGGTATTGTTATTCTCTAGGTATCGAAACTTGATTAGATGTAGCATGAGGAAATTAACCTGATTTATAACTCTAATTGTAATTTTTCCATTGTTTACGGTTTATGAGCAATCAGGGCTAAGTATCGAACTTTTTTTGGCCAAAAATTATCACTTTTCATTCAGCTTTTCTCGACAGTAAAATGTAAACCAAAACGCAGGTTAATCGTTGAATTTTTTTTACCACTGACGACTTGTAACGAAATAATCGCAGTTTCAACTATAAACAATAAAAGGGGTTCATTTGCCCCGAAATTTTCTTTGGCGTGCTTATTCGCGCGCGCTTACTATGACGTCACTCGTCATATGCTGTTTGAATTTAAGGTGATTCCATTCAATTGCATTGCGCATCCTTTCTATGCATCATTTTTTGCGTGATTAGCGCGCGCACGAGCGCGCGCGCGTTCGGAACTTGATGGGTTTCCTATGGAAGCTGAGATGTTCAGAGAAATAAATGGTCGTTTTCTCCCAAACGAACTCGGTGACCCCACTTTTTTATTCCATTTATTTAAGGAAAATACGACTTTACATGATATATTCAAATTTGAAGAATTTTTCGTTATTCAATTTTAAAATATTCTGGTTGATTCACTGTTACAGTCAGATTTTAGGCGTTTCGCTGCAACCGTGCAGACGCTCGATTTGCCTATTATTTCAAAGTAGTTTAGTTGTTACGGCAATTTTAAGACGTTTTACTGTAACGTTGTTCTTCTATCATAAGAATAATGCTTATATTTCGTTGCTAGTAATAACTTTGTTGAAGTAATGGGTGTCTCTAGTACAAGGATAGGTTGTTTTTAATATTGCTGTCTAAAGATAGCAAAGTACCTATATACTACAGCCCCGTAGCGTGAAATCAGACACGGTGACCCCCTCTTTTTATTTAATTTTTTTAATGTACTTGGTGTAATTGGTAACTATGCAAAGTTTCAACAAATTCTCATTACAACTTCTTTTTCGATGGAATCACCTTAATCGCGCGTGCAAACAGGCAACGCCAGCTAAAAATTAAAACGACAAGAGGAGGTTATTTTTCACTTTGATCCCCTTTTTTCCGCGATAAAAGTCTAATTCTTAAACTATTAGAAGCGCTCTCTAGGTCACATTTAACAATATGTCCTTCCCTCTACGTTAAACGTATCTCAACTCTCAAGCCACAATTTACCGAGTGAAGCTGTCCTTTGAATGACACAGAACTATCGGAGCAGCAAATTCTAACTACTTCCAAAAAAAGTACAACAAACATTTTAATTCCTAGTAAACAGCATAGAATGATAGTTGTCAGCTCAGGCACGTAGGGCCAGCTGTGGTACCACAGTTTGAAACGTGTGGTCAGAGAGTTTCACCCTAAAGCGAAAAATGAGAATTTATCCCCGTTGTTTACGTTAATTTTCCTTCCGCGTGTTTTACTGTTTTGCGTTTCTTGAACTCTCTACCAGGTCTGTTCACTGTGCTCCTGACGAGAATGACAGACCTTCTGACCAGACTAAACGACTTTCTCATTATCGTTCTATGCTGTATCAAATTTTACCTTTTCGTGAGCTCACTAAATAGGTGTAAAAAGGTTAATACATAATTAATCTACGAATTTTATTTCAAGCCGCTCAGAAATACTTTTCTTTGCTCTAAACCAAACTGGCCCAGTATTTTTTCCTTCGTTTTGAAAAAGAAATAGGGGTATTTCAGCCATTTGTTAGGTCGCCGGGTTTGCGGGCGTTTGTTCGTGCCATTGGTCCATTCTCCGTTTGTTTGGCTGTCATTTCGCTCGTTCGATTGTTGGGTTTGTTTGTTCGTTCATACATAATATTGTCCGTTCGTTCATTCGCTGCTTTCGTTCGTTCGTTTTGTGGCCATTCATTCGGTCGCATGGCTTGTGCGTTCACCCATTGCCTTCAGCCTTTGGCTTCCCTTCATGTGACTGTTATCCAGTTAACTCATGAATTATAAATCCGATCATAAAGTCCGAAATATATTAAAACCCAGAAAAGATTAGCATCTCTTGGGTTTTAGTATTAGAAATAGCATACCACAGTGAAGGACCAGTGTCCTTTACAAATAATTTCAAATATCAAAAAATTTCCCGTGTAAATACTACTTCTCTTGCCGTATTTTCGCGTGCGCGTTTATTCTGTGACGTCTTGCATCTGCTGTTTGGATTTTAAGTCGCGCGTACAAGCGAATGGCGCAAGCCGTTAAATCATAACGACAGGACTAGGTTGTTTTTCGCTTGGCTGTGATTTCTCGCGATGTGGAACTGTCTTCTAACAATGATTTTGAAAGCATTCTATTTCAAGTTCCTTTGCAACCTTGTTTCACCTGTAAACCTCTGTGTTAGTCGAATCTTAAGCTGCAATTGACCAGTGACGAAGTTGTCCTTTGAACTGCGCAAAAATATCGGAGCAAAAAACTCAAACAACCTTCAGTAAGGTACAGCAAACATTTTAATTTGTAGTTAACTGTGTAGAATGATAACCGTCGGCTGAGGCACGTAGGGCCAGCTGTGGTACCACAGTTTGAAACGTGTGGTCAGAGAGTTTTACCCTAAAGCGGAAAAGTTATAATTTCTCCCCGTTGTTTACGTATATATATATTATTTGCCGGCCGGGAGGTCCGTATTGAGAAAAACTGTGCCAGTGGTCTTGAGTACGGCCCGAGGCCGCAGGCCGAGGGCCGTGCTCAAGACCGAGGGCACAGTTTTTCTCAATACGGACCGACCAAGGCCGGCAAATAATATTTTTATTTTTTTCTTGTTGTTTTTCAAAAGTTAAACGTGTCTTGTTGTTTTCGGAAAGCAACGTTTTGCAAGCGCGCGTAAAATGAACCATGAAACGAAGCCGTTTGTGACACCAGAGCAGCAAAATACGCTTTTTTACTCTGTTAAAACTCAGAAATCACAGGAAGCAATATAACTAAAAGAAACCCCTTTATTTTCCCAAATTTCGATACATGTAGCTAACTCCTGCTCGATTTACTCAAATATTTGTCGAAAGGGAAGAGGCGATTTACATTGTACAACCTTCGGTATTTTAACAAGAAATTTTGGAAAGAAAGTTTTTAACGACAATGTACAAAAAATTTCAGAATTCTAAGTTTCGGAGAACGTTTTAAAGATTTTAAAGGTTTTAAAAACCCATTACAAATTTTTTGTTATTGACGTTCCGTTGACCGCGGTCAAGATCGGAAAATTCCGCCCGCTCCCGGAACCAATCAGATTGCAGGATTTGGTTCATCTTGCCCGCTCACGCGCTGAGAAAAAAATAAAATTTTTTCTTCCGCGCGTTTCAAAATTTCGGTTGCGTTTTATAACTCTCTACCAGGTCTGTTCACTGTGCCCCTGACGAGAATGACAGACCTTCTGAGCAGACAACAGTTTTTTCGTTATCATTCTATGCGGTATCTAACTTAAGTTTTGGTGAGCTCACTAAAATAGTTGTAAAAAGTTAAAACACATTTAATCTTCCATTTTCCTTATTTTTTTTTCTTTTTCTCAATGGCATTATCAAATCAATTTCTACTAATCTTATTTAAAGCCGCCTAAAAATACTTTTCTATATTGTGAACCAAACTGGCACTGCTTTTGTTTGTTTTGAAAAGAGATAGGTGTATTCAGCCATTTGTTGAGTTGCCGGGTTTGCGGACGTTTGTTCGTGCTATTAGTCCATTTTCCGTTTGTTTGGCTGGTATTTCACTCGTTCAATTGCCGGGTTTGTTCGTTCGTTCATTCACTGCTTTCGTTCGTTCGTTTTGTGGCCTTTCATTCGGTCACATGGTTTGTGCGTTCATCCATTGCCTTCAGCCTTGAGCTTCCCTTCATGTGACTGTTTACTTGTTAACTCATAAATGATAAACCCGATCATAAAGTCCGAAATATATTAAAACCAAGAAGAGATTAGCATCTCCTGGGTTTTAATATCAGAGATGGCATACTACATACTTCAAAAAATCAAAAAATGCTTCCTTAAATGTAGTAACCTTGAAAGCGTCAAAAGGTTGTAGATAGGTTGTTCTAAGCTACAGTAATGGAGCCATAATTTCGGAAGAATGTGACATTCAGCAGTGAGCTGAGCTACCCCTTTTCCATAGTGACCCATACAGTTCTTGTGTAGGCCCCCTCAGGGCCTCATACACAGATTCCTTTCTATCATCTGTTTTTTGTGGAGCAGTATATGGTGAACACATCTCAATGCTCTGCTGCTCATGAACTGCGTAGGGAGCTGTGGCACTTGGTTGTCCATTGGGTCTTGGTTT
Organism: Siderastrea radians; assembly: GCA_964017195.1. Lineage (NCBI taxonomy): Eukaryota > Metazoa > Cnidaria > Anthozoa > Scleractinia > Rhizangiidae > Siderastrea > Siderastrea radians. The sequence goes on along the minus strand of OZ024899.1, from coordinate 31,104,300 downwards.
TCTCGGTCAGTTATCTTTGCTTCGGAGATTGGTAAAACTGTGGTGTTTGGGCTTGGACTTGGTACATTTCTGTATTACAATGGTTCTGCCTGATCTTTTTTTAGCGTCTGATACACAGGTATCCCAGGGGTATGCAGGCTTTGGTAAAAAGTGCAGTCTTCATAGTCATCAAGACTGCTGTATGTTGCCGCATTACTTTGCCCTGATGAAAAGAAAACAATATGCCATCTTTAATTCCTTTAAATCATCTGCTTCATTTACTAAACAAGAAAATGAAGCCATTTGATTGTAAAAAGCTTATTTAATTAGTTAACAATGTCATACACTTGAAATTTATGGCGAGTAGTGAATTTTTAGCGAGAAATCACCTTTTCTTCCAGTTAAAACCGTCATCTTGGATTTGCACGTTTTAAATTTCACGTTTTCCTCAAATTAGCACTAAATTCCTTTTTTTAGTGAGTAGTTATTCCTAAATGATAAACTGTTGCTACAATTAATGTAAAAAATACGAATTCGATTAGAAAACGTTAAAATAGCAGCGATTTAAGCGAGAATCGTGAATTTTTAAAAACATGGCTGTCACAAAGCGGTTGCCATGGCAACGTCAAGTTTGTTGGACAAAGGACACTCATGCCAAAATGTTCCCAGTTAAATTTTAGGAAAAGTCACAAAGTTTAGTGGTACTAGCATAAACGGTTACGAAATTACACAACTTCAAAATTGAGGCGGGCCTCAAAAGCCCCCCCCCCCCGGTTTGAATAGGGTTAAAGACTGCAAACATATATTGTACATTTTTAACAAACCAAACGTGGCCGTAAGCTTCTCTTAAGTGGACATTCACTTAAGGCCACAGGCATACACAAAAATTATTGGAACTGATATTTCTCTGGAGTGCAATGCTTCTGCCTGACCTTTCCTCGGCATCTGGTACACATGTATCCCAGGAATAAAGTTATAATAGTCATCAGGACTACTGTGCATTGCTCCCTCATTACTTTGCCCTGGTGAAAAATAGGAAACAAGAAAAAATGATGGCCATCCCTGATGAAAAGAAAACAATATTAATAAGAATATTATACGATAGTTATACAGTCGAACCTCCAATGATCCTATACTCTAACGCTGGGAAGGGGGTCCTACATGGGCCAAACACATGTTAGCGAGTAAGGCATTAAAGACTGCAAACATATACTCCAGGTTTTTGGCAAACCAAACGTGGCCGTGAGCTTCTCCTAACTGGCTACAGGCATACACAAACATTTTTTTGGAACTGATATTTCTCTGGAGTGCAATGTTTCTGCCTGACCTTTCCTCGGCATCTGGTACACAGGTATCCCAGGAATAAAGTTATAATAGTCATCAGGACTACTGTGCATTGCTGTCTCATTACTGTGTCCTGGTGAAAAATAGGAAACATGAAAAAATGATGGCTAGCCTTCAAATTATCCCTGGCCATATTTTGGTCTCACGGCGTACAAAGGCCTTAGTAGTAATTATTTTATAAGTGATTTTGAACTTACAAAAATAACATTTGGCCACCGGCCAGTCACACCTCTTCTAAGAGGGCACCACGTTTGGGTTACAGACACAAACACAGACACTATTTAACAATTAGATTATGAGCTCGAGATTTCTATCGCGTGATAGTTGATGAGGCCGAAGGCCGAATCAACTATCACGCGTAGAAATTGAGAGCGAATAATCTAATTGTTTTAGTATAAGTCTACTAGACGTTCAAAACTTAACAGCAGACACTACATGTTTTTCTTGAAAAATGATATAAATAGGTCACACCGCGCGCGGAAAACACTCTACTCACTATCTACAACAGAATAGATAGTGAGAAGCGTAACCAGTCAGAGAACAGCATTAGTGATAGAACGCTAGTAGATTTATACTAAAAATGAGTATAAATGAGTATGTATCCACAATGGACAACTTTTCTTAGATGGCACTTGTAAAGTTGTCTAAAGAATGAACTTAATGTTAGAGATAGAATCTTAATCAATAAGGAACCAACTAATTAAAGGTATTTACCAGATATTGAGAATTAAGCATCATTATTATGGAGGTAAGTTTTTTTTATTATTCTTGTACATGTGATACAGAAAATATGTATATAGACTGTATAGTAGTGTATAGTATAGTACTGTATGTACTGCTTGAACAAGCGTGTAGAAATGGTCACTATTCATACCATTACACCAACTTACTACTGTCAATGATGAGATTCTGATATTTTGGTTGATTCTCCCGTGCTCGCCTTTCCTTTGGTTGATTGTCCTGTGCTCCGGACGACATGGCCTGGCTCCCTCTTGGTTGGTTGTTCTGTGCTCCGGCTAACATCATTTGGCTTCCCCTCAGTATTTCCAGTTGAATACCAGTCTCTGGTCTCCCAGATGCTGTGTTTCTAGCTATGAATACAAAGTAACAATTCAGCAGTCACTAAGTTGTGGTTGCAGACACACACAAACAGTACTTAATGGACAACTTTGAATTAGGTGGCACTTAATTGTCAAAAGGGAATTAAGGGGGAAATAAAGTTAGGGATACAAATTGGACAAACTTTGAACCAACTAATTTGAAAGCAATTCCATTTTTTGAGACTGATACATCAGTAGTAAGGATATGGTCTAGAGTTCCTTGCACCTCTAGAGAGATCAGCTTTTATAATTCTTCTGATTCAGAAATAGCTATAGTCTGTACTATAAACTTTTTATCTCGTTTGAATGAACGTATATGAACGACTACCATTTATACTAGCATTCCAACTCACCACTGTCAGTGATGACATTCTGATCTTTTGGCTGGTTTTCTTGTGCACTGTGTGACAATATTCGCCCTTCCCTGGGATGATTGTGCCGTGCACTCGATAATATGGTCTGGCTTCTTCTAGGTTGGTTTCCTTGTGCTGTTGATGGCATGGTTTGGCCTCCCCTTGGTTGACTGGCCTGCAAGCCAGCTAACATTATTTGGCTGCTGCTTTGTATTTCCAGTTGAAAAACAGTGTCTGGTTTTCCAAGAACAGTGATCCTAGCTAAGATAAGAAAATACAAGGGTAATTCTAAAGATAATGTTATTTAACAAATTTTATACCTCAGATGAAATGTTTCGTGGGACCATCCTCAGTTTAAATAATTGATCGATTTGCTTCCCGTTACCGCTAGTTAAAAGTGTGACCGTCATTCTTGAGGTTCGATTCCATATACGCTTAACAACATCACAAACAGTTGCTATAAATTTATGATAGATTCGTCGCAGACTTCAAGCTTCTCATTTTTGTGTTTGCGATCCTACTATCCATATATGCAATTCTTACATGCAAGCCGACTTCGTTACATCGTACAAAGAGCGTGAAAATTAAAAATGTTTCAAGACTGTCCTCAAACTGTTTGCGATGGCATTTCCATATCGTTGAATCCACGTAGTAGTGTTGCAAATCCTTAACCTCATTTCAGACTGGAGTTGGGGGGGGTGGGGGGGGGTGGGATCTGCTCGCAGGAAGTTACAGAAGTTTAGAACTTTTACAACAATTTATAATAATTTGGTGTAGCAAGTCCTAGTACATCAAATTTGACGTTACCATGGCAGCCATATATTGACAGGCAGCTTTTTAATGTTTTAATTTAACTTTCTAGCAATAAAATGTATATTCTTAGATGATTTTAGTGTTCTTTTCTTGATTTTGATTGTGGTTTTCTTGATTATGGTTTTTGGAATTTTTAAGATAAAGGCTTTTGATAAAGGTCGTTTAAACAATTAAAATCGTAGGATAAACGTCCATTCAGACCACGACTTTCTTAACCCGGTTTTAAATAATTATCCCTTCACGTTTGACCCAAAACCCACTACGTGGCTTTGAAAGCTATCTACTAAGTATGGAGGAAGAGAAAATTTAATTTACCTAGCACGTGCCTTTCTTCCTTGTTTTTCCTAGAAAGTAAAATATCGCAAAATGAATTTACAGCCAGGTGTGTCCTTTAAGAAATTGTTTAAATTCCCTTTTTTTTTCAGTTTGCTATTACCAACTATTCCGACAGGAGGATACCAGGTTTCCTCTGTTGAACGTAAAAAAAAGTGCAAAAACTTAACTTTATTGGGTAAACCCTCCTTTCCAACAAAAAAATGTAATAAATTAGTGACTGACTTAATTTACCATAACATTCCTGCAGCTCACAACTAAGTAACTTGAGCTGTATCCACTACCGCCCTTCCCCAGTAGATCCCTGACGCCTCCGAATAGCGCTGCCGTTCCCTGTGATACCCAGCCGACTATCGCTTGATTGGCCTTGAGCATTACGAATGGAATATTTAATGTCATCGGTCTGGGAAGGACCGACTCCTCTGGACAATGTACTGGCACATGCCTTTACGCTCCTTCCCCAACACCCCCACACCCCTCGACCCTTTAAGATTGTTTGGCCGAGGAGATTATTATAATAAAGGCGAAGTCACCAAAAAATTACAGCTATGTGACCTAGTTGTATTTGTCTGTTTTTTTACCCTGCTTTTCTCCGCGTCCAAAACACAATGACGACGATGACAAATGTTCCGAGTACAACAACACCACTCACTGCCGCGCTGATCACGACTCTGTTATCTTTTCCATTCTTTTCTGTCGGCGATGGTGGTGATGGTGATAGTGATGGCGATGGTGGTGGTGTTGATGATGCTGGTGATGAAGACGACGACGACGTCGATGGTGACTGCAGTGGTAGTTGAGGGGCAGATGATGATGATGGTGAGGATGAGGATGACGATGATGATGATGATGATGATGCTGATGATGATGGCACGTGAGATACCATAGAGCTTGAAACAGTTAGGTACTTAGACCTTGTCACAGAATGCAAAGAATTATCTAAAATAAAAAAAATAACATCTGAAGCTGCGATTGAAAAAGTGACCGAAAATCTCTCCTCATATGAATGTGCCTGAGAATTGATTTTAAGTAGGTAGCGAATTTTATTTTGTTCTACCTAATACTATCCGTTGAATTAATGTAAACTGACTGACTGACTGATCGCCCGTCAACGGAACGATTGAGCCAACAACAAAGTAGCAATCATGACATGTGAGCATGGAAAGTATTTAAGCACACTGGAATTTATTTAACTTTATCAGGGCGCTGTTATTATAAGACGGAAACCTCGGGCACATTAAGTTTCTTGAACATCTTCAATTGAGACATGGTAAGCTGACAATTTGCTTTGTTTTTAAATTCTTTATTTCTTGGAATCTATATCGATGTTTGAGAAACACGTAGCGTTCTACTGACCGTGTTTTGGTATGAGAAGAGGTAGAATAGTTTTAAGGTATCACTTTCAAAATCCATTTGAACTGTACAATCTGGTAGCCCTTACCAGCTCCAGCATACGACCACCGCTTAGACGATTATTAAAATCATAATTGTGATTATCATGATTAGATCCAGCTTCTTCAGAGCACTCTGCCTTTTAGTCCTCCACGCAATTGTACACACTTCGCCTGAACATATAGGGGGCCGTGGCTGGATAAGTTGTCCGAATTATTTCCTCTCTACATTAGGGCCACTATCCACTTCTTAGGATTCGGAGCCTCTGATGATGTGCTCCTTCCAAGGGATTGACCATTTCGCTCACAATACATTTATGCATAACTTCTTCTCCCGAATCTTACCCAAAGGGATTGGCGCTCCTTAACAAAGCTACCACAGCTACAATCATAAATATCATTGCTTACTTGTCGAGTTTGTCGGTGAACTGAAAGAGGGAGTCTGTGTAGGCTCGAAGGCTATTCTGGGAGTAACGAAGGATGTTGGTGACTTAGTGGTAATCCTCGCTGAAGCATCATATCTAGATGATGTTGGTGTAGTATTGGGAGCCACCGGAGTCGGAGAGCTATAGGAGCTTACTACTGGAGTAACTAAAGTATGCAATGGAGAGACAAGGATGATAGGAGCTGAAGTAACTGTGTACGTTTCCAGGCGTGAAGCTGTTGATGGCGTTACGTACGTTGCCTTCATGGAGTGTACGGTAGAAAAGGTCCAGTTTGTCGGCTTGTTTACTGGACCTACAATAAAAGTACACACTTCCCATCATCTCTTGACGGAACCTATCATCAACGAAAAAAGGCTTTATTTACCCTGTGCCTAATTACACGACCACATACGTCTCTTTCGCATTCATTTCTCTTATTTTCAATTTGCGATAATCCATTTTAACAGAGTTAATTCTAAACGCCTTAAGAAAACAGCTTTAAGTTACTGTTTTAAGGTTGCCTATAATAAGATAAATGTTTTTATAATACGGAACGTTTTTTTTTTACGATACTTACTTACTTACTTACTTACTTACTTACTTACTTACTTGCTAACTTCTCTTTTCCCCATTGTTTAATTTTTTTTTTCTATTGAAGCAAGGGCAATGAATGTTTTGTATTTGATTCTAACCTTGAGTCAATGGTATTGATATGTGCGGTTTTTTTTAATCTCCCACCTGATCCGTCGAATCTAGCTAAGACAGCCGGCCAGGTGGATTCCAATGAAAAAACATTGGTATCAAATAATAACCGAATCGCTTTCCTAACAATACAGTTTTCTCTACAGGTGTGCGAGAAGTTTAATGATTAGGAACATGCATATTTGTTAACATATCAAAACGCTATCAAAAATACAACTAAATTGCACAAAAAGTTTGGGGATAAAGAGTAGGGTTGCAAGGCTGGAAGTGAATTGCATTTCAGCGAGTTTGAATTCGTAACAGGCGCTTCGCAAATCAAAACTAATAGTGGGGCGGATATGTGCAGATTTTGCCTGGAATTGTACATTTTGTGTTAAAAGCACCAAATTCTCAGAAATGATAGAATTTTTTATACTTGTAAATACTTGCTATAGTGCCATCGCAAAATTTACTACATCAGTGAGTTTTTGAACTTTTTCCAAAACGGTCACCATCTTGACCGGAAGTGAAATGCGGTATTAGCGGAAATGTCCTTTTTATTACTTAAATTAATTCTGATGTTGGATAAAACGAGTCCTTGCCTATTTTCAACAATTTAGGACGGTTAACTTGGACAATAATGCATTAATATGACTATTTGGTCAAATGGAAGCATTTTTTTCTAAACCGGAAATGAAACTATCCTTAAACTGGAAGTAATATTGATGCTGCCGTGAAGTAACAAAAAATAAAGATATTGTTTTTGAGCTGATGTTGTTTTGCTTTTAGTATGTACACAGTAATTTGTAGAAATTTGTATAATACCCAGAATGCTTCTGTGTATTACCCAGAATGCTCTATAATTTGCACATCAGATCCGCCATCTTTGTTCAGATCGCCAACAAAAATCAATTTACTCAAAGAGGCAACAAAAAAGCCGACAAAAATCAATTCACTTAAAGAAAAGACAAAAACACCACCTATGGACAGCTCAACAAAAATGTGAAAAGAACGCAGAAAAACCAAACACAAAAAAGAATTAAAAACACGTTTAGAGGCAAACAAAAAACACATCAAAAACCTCTCGGATAAAAAGCTTACAAATGACCAGATTAACTTCCTGGCGAAAGGGCTGAAATACATTCCCACACCCGTGAAAAACGAGATGCAAATTAAAAACAACTCCGGCTTGAGTGTCTTCGATCATTTCGCGAGAAGAATGCGTCTCCAATACATTTTTCACGGGGAAAACACAGAACCTCATCCTTTCCACGTTAAATCTACATGGGGACCACAGGTACAATCATCCGTAGCCCTTGAAAGCTATTTAGAATAGGTCAAAATTCAACTCGCAGAACTAGGACTCAAAAATTCAAAGGATAAACTTAATCCCGCTGAACGCGAGGCACTTAACGCCCTAAAGCGTGACACCAACATTAACCTTAAAAAAGCTGACAAAGGAACTACATCTGTAGTTCTAAACATTGAGGACAAAAACTTAAAAGGCTCAAAGGTTCAAATGAGGCCTAACACTATTGTAAAAAATTAAATCTAAAATCCAAGCTTTCGCCGATCAATGGCATCATCCGGTGATAAGAAAAATATTCCTCGTAGGCCTATATATAAAACCGGAAACAACACCCAATGGCCTCTCACTGTCACTACTCGATTTCAAAGTCACCATCTCCGAAGCCGGAAGAAGCTCCTTCGAGTTTTACAAAAAAACAGCCAAGAAACCACTATTCATACACCACCAATCAGCCATACCCAAGAAATCAAAGATCAACTTCATTCGCAATGAGCGGAAACGTATCGAAGATAGATGCTCCACACAAACGACGTCCATAAAGCACCAAAACATGTTTGACGACATCCTCCGCATTAATGGCTATCTGGAAGACAATATAGATCAAACAAAGCACCCCCAAAGCCATCAAAGAAACTCTCCACCTCCCAACGTGGAATTGTCATACCTCGAGATTCCATACATCTCCCAACGTCTCAACCACAAGATCACTAACATTTTCCGAAAAGAGGGCATACCAGTACGTGTCGCGCACAGACCATACACCCTCAGGCGGGCTTTCTTGCGCAACGGCACTCAGGCGGAGCGTATATGCACCAGGGTCAACTGTCCCACATCCAAAACATAATTACGCCTTTTAAGGAACGCCGTGTACCAAATCACCTGTAACAATTGCAACCAACACTACATCGGGAGCACTACACGTTTCATCCACGATCGTGTAAAAGAACACCTCAATAATGAAAATTCCTCTGTAAAGAAACACATCTCCACATGCCAAAACAAAGACTACACAGGTATTGAAATCAAGGCCATTGTACTGGAAAACGACCCCTTAAATCTACGCCTATTTGAAGCATTTTACCTAAGGAAATACAAACCTGCCCTCAAATCCCGAGAGGAATGAAGCGAATTCGCGGTTCTTTTGTTCTAGTGACTGTTTTAACACATGTGGATAGACCCTTTGTGCAATGACACTCCCTCATTAGACCACTTTATTCGTTTCCTTTTCATATTTGTACCTATAGTTTTATAAATTTTACATACTTGCCACATTCTTACGCTTTTTTCACATCTTACTTTACATTTATATATAGGCCTACATGGAATGTTTTTCTTATCCCTGATGACGCCGTTGATAGGCGAAAGCTTGGATTTTAGATTTAATTTTTTACAATAGTGTTAGGCCTCATTTGAACCTTTGAACCTTTTAAGTTTTTAAAAACGCTATTGAAGTACAACATTCAAAGATTATTGAGGACAAAATTAAAGAAGGTCAAACCCAGCTAGATAACAGGGAACACTACAGACCTCTTGTGAATCCTTTGGTAGAGGAAACAAACCTAAGAGTTCAACAGCTTATTAGCGGACTCTATCTTGGAAACCACATAGATGAAATGACCAAAACATGGCTTTGTCAAACACTACAACCGCCTCATATTCCAATATTCTACACCCTAACAAAGATACACAAACCAACCCCAGTCGCTGATTATTCCACTTCCAGTTCAAGATGGCGGCCATTTTGAAACACCCTCTTAACTCAGCTCACATCAAATTTTCGCAGTGGCAATATATCAGATATCCATCGACACGTTAAAAACTAACTTTCCACCAAATTTCGTGCTTTTAATAGAAAGTGAACAATTCCAGCACATATCCGCCCCACTATAATAATAAAAGTACAAGCAAAGTTACACCCCAAACGTACAAGGGGGAGAAGGTTAATAGAAACCCTTCTCTTGCTTTTTGCTGTGTTTAAATATTTCGAAAAGATCTTGCCTTTGTTAGAAAGCCTTTGACGTGCTTTACATGAATAAATGTAAATACATGTAAATAGTAGGGTTTGCATACGTAACTGCTGGGACCTGCGACGTCATCCAAAATGGCCGCCATTTTGTATTTTACCCAAAATTTAAAATTATCAAAAAACGGCGGGAAGTGAAATTGTTGACGCCAGATGTGTAAAATATGACATAATTAAAACCTTTTGCTGCTTTCGGTGAACAATTTGTGCTTTTTCGCCTGAAAAAGGTGAAAATACAAATGTTTGACCAAAAATGGCTTTACCACCTGCTTCGTAAGACGTCATATCTAGTGACCATAGCATCTGATTCTCACCAAACTTATGTGAAAATGTGCCTAAGGGATATGCGTACAGCTATGAAGAAGGTGTTGATGAAAAATCGTCTTGAAAAAAATTGCGAAAAGCCTTAAGCCCCCCCACCCCCCCCCCCCCCCGTACGTCCTGGTATTTTTTTTCGTCATATTTCATTAAAACAAGTTAAACGCAAGTTTCTAGTTTAGAAAATACGCTGGACAGTGTTCCTTTAAAGACGATATTTTAAACTACTCTTGCTGGAACCATGACCATGAGTAGCCCTAAAAAAGAAACATGTTTGATTTCCACTCGTGTTTACCTGTACAAAGATTATTATTGTTTTTTGTGTATTGATTGATTGGTTGGTGGGTTGGTGGGTTGGTGGGTTGGTGGGTTGGTGGGTTGGTGGGTTGGTGGGTTGGTGGGTTGGTGGGTTGGTGGGTTGGTGGGTTTGTTGGTTGGTTGGTTGGTTGGTTGGTTGGTTGGTTGGTTGGTTGGTTGGTTGGTTGGTGGGTTGGTGGGTTGGTGGGTTGGTGGGTTGGTGGGTTGGTGGGTTGGTGGGTTGGTGGGTTGGTGGGTTGGTGGGTTGGTGGGTTGGTGGGTTGGTGGGTTGGTGGGTTGGTGGGTTGGTGGGTTGGTGGGTTGGTGGGTTGGTGGGTTGGTCGGTTGATGGATGTGGTGTTGTGGTTGGTGTTGGTGGACATGTCCACGAACTGGTTTAACTTACACTTTTCTTTTCCATTCAACTTGAACACTAGACAGTTTCCAAAAGTGAGTGAATGGCCCAGAAACGAGCCTGTGCATTTTATGTTCAAGTTGATAATTTTTCCCTTGAGTATATTGCTATCTGGCACTCCACTGTTAACCTGAAAAGGAGACAAAACAATAAATAAACAATTAAATAAGCCATGATTCAAAGTTTTGTTACACGTCTGCCTACTGGGATAAGTACTTTAAGGCCCCGTAACTTCTTGTCACAAGTTCCTTATCAGTTACTAACGTGTTTGGTAAAAGCATTTTATGAGCAAACTACAGGATTTTGTTGAATTTGGGATTTTGACTGAACTGGGGAGTACTTCCACCCCAAACTTCAATACACAGAAACCTAGAGGCCATTTAACTTGGGTGGCACTCACGTCCAATTAAACTGATGAGATGGCTATCCTTTATCGACAGGTAAGAATGTTTCTTTGTTCAATACTAATTAACAATGACTTCAAAATAGTTCTTGAACCATGCACCAAGTAAGTTTACAGTCGTATTTCCCATGTGTTGGCCGGAGAGTCCGAGGCCTGAGAGGACATACCCCTTATTTATAATAAAACAAGAAGAGTGAAATCTGGGGTAGGCACAAAACCAAAAATCACTCGAGCTAGAATTTATTCTAGTAACTAAAAAAAAGTCCTTTGAACCTTTACTGGTGTAAATACGAATTCGTTATTCTTTTACAGTGCTATGCGTCGTACCGCGTACCTTTTGCACAGAGTTTGATTACTTTTTGACAACCTTTCCATGACTTCCGTGTCAACTGGCAATTAAAATAGAAGAACGCTAAAAGGCGAAATTTCCATGTTTCACTTTCGCACTAATATGAACCGAAAATCACGAAATGTCAAAAATTGATAACAACATGACAAAAATTGCGTAGCAGCGGTACAGTGCGTAGCAGAGAATCGTTCATTTTTTATATGAAGTATATTAGATAATGTAAAGGGCAACTTGTTACGCTGTATAGACGACGCCCTTGTAGTCTGCAGTTCATCCAAGTTCCAATAATATTTCAAATCTCTTAGTCGTGGTTTATGGACTCCAGGCTTAAAGTAGCCTGCGTTTAAGTATTCGGCCTTAGAGTTTGCCAACACCAGTTAGCCAACGTGGGTTTCCCTTTAGTCTTACCTGAAGAATGTAACGAGAAGCCAAGTTTCTTCTACTGATAGTAAACAGCCTTTTCGCTGCGTTGTAATATTGTAGCGTTAAAAAACGCTTTGTTCCGTGACATCCCATGTTCCAAGAAGATGTTATGTTCAAGGAACATCTATAATACTCCCAAGGCCAGTATCGCATGGAAATTTCCCTCCTGTCACCAATGTTTACTGTGGGTACACGCTTATCTGCATTTTCGCGTGAAAATGTAGTCTTCCCCTCACAACCTAAAGAAGAAAACAATTTGCAATAACTTTTTGGCCTCTTAATTTAACAACAAAGAAATTATTTTTCAGTTGTCTACAAAAGTTGGGAAGAACGAGAATCCTTTTTGTATAACGGCATGAGATCTGAGATCTCGGACGCAGCATCAGTTTACACTCTTGAGAATCGCAGAAAAATTTCTTTTCCGTCACCCATTTTCACTGTGGGCACACGCTTATCAGCATTGTTAACTGAAACTTTAGTCGTTGTCTCACAAACTAAGGAAAAAATATGTACTAATGATGTTTTGGTTTCATCGTAGCTATAGACCTGATCTTTAGAAAAGTAAACACAAACACTCGTCTGCTGGTTCTACTAAAATCCGTGATAGAGTTATAGGAACACAAAAACCAAAAACTGCTCCACTGCCAGATTTGAACAAGTTCCGGTGCTTTTCACCACTGTAGAAGCATACACAAGCATATTTATTTATTAAATTAATTATTTATTTATTTATTTATTTATTCATTTATTTATAAACATGTCAGCCCTATACAGACAACTATTTTTTCTTTCATTATGTCCACTTCAACATGGCGGCCAGTTGACTTTTTCACTAGATTGAACAACCATTTACGTTTTCAGGTTACCTAATGCTTTACTGCTTGGGTTCAGCTATAAGTTGGAATTGAGACTCAAGAACAATCAGATCGTATGATGCTAGGATTGCACAGTGTGAAAGTTTTAAAAGGCTCGAATAGTTACCATCTCGAGAGTTTTATTTTGGAAAACCAACCCAGCCAACCTATCTGGCCTCGCCTCGCCCGCCTCGCCCGTCTCGGGCGGATAAAGGTGTTTCTTCTTCTTTTTTCTCTTTCTTTTCTTTTCTTTTTTGAAGAGCATTTGTTATTTGCACCTTCCTTTTTAAGCAGCTGTACGCATATCCCTAAGACGGATTTTGGCATAGGCTTGGTGAAAATTGGATGCTATGGTTACGAGATATGACGTTACAAGTAGCATGTGTTCAAGCCAATGGGTTTTTTTATTTGCATTTTTTCGGTGAAAATAGCACAAAATCAGCAAACTGTTTGATACATGTCTAGCGTCAAAAATTGTTAATGTCCGCCGTCTCTTGATAAATTTTAATTTTGAGTAAAAACCAAGATGGGGGCTATCTTGGCCGCCATTTTGGATGACGTCACAGGCTGCTAGCAGCGCCACAACCCATAATGTTTACTTCATCTTGAAGAACACACCACAAGCCTTCTACCAAAGTTAAACGCTTTTGGAATATTGTAGCTCAACCAAAACCTAAGGGGGGGGGGGGTCAACAACACCCTACACCTGGTGAGGGTACGAGTTAGGTTGTACGTTCGAGGGCTAAGCAGTAATATTGGAATTTCTTTAGAGAAAGGGCTAAAACTTTATGATGTATATAATGCAGCATTGTGAATCTTTGTCAATTATGCCGGCAACAGTTATTTTACCATATCGAACTATACGCTAAGTGGTTCAACGTCCGTCCATAATGTGCAGTTCCTTTAGAAACAACACATCTGTTAACGCTATTATTCTCTGAGGGAGTCTCTTCCCCTTGAAGTGACATTGTCTTTAAGACAATTAATCTCGTGCTGATTTCAATGGTTTAATTTAACAGTGTTTGGACACTCACCTTGTTGAAAGTAATTTCGAGCTCTTGTGTTTGCCATGCACATCCATCGATTGTTGGCAAATGTAAAAGTTGCGTTCGTAGCTGGGCAAAAACAGGAACAAGCGGAATTCTGCGTCGTGGCATAAAATGACCTGCATCTGATGAGTGGATCATCACCACACATTGAAGCAGGCATGTTAAAAGAGTCCCTGCCATTTACTGATGACCTCGAAATATCGAAGACCTGGGAGCACACAAACTGAATACTGAGCAGGTAGCTGATAAAGAACATCCAAGTTTGACGCATTGTCTTGGTTTCTGAGGTAACGTTTTCGACAGTTATCGAAATGAACATTTGCTTGACAATTTAATGAGTTGTATCTCATTTTTCTTGCAACCACTTCCGCTGAATACAGTCACAGGTGATCAATACTCAACAATAGAAATAAAAGAAAACGAATGCTTAGCATTTTAAACGAAAAAAAATTAACAAAGCGAGAAGGTGAAAATATGTACAAACAATTTTAACCTCGCACCATTTCGTGACAAAGTTAGTGTTAAGAATCGTTTGCAAGGTGAGTTATGTGGGGATTAGCTTGGATGATGAATTTGCATACAATTAGTAAACCTTGAGGATAAAGTGAACCACAGCAAATGAAAACAGGGGTAAAATTAATTTTAGCCAAATATGACGAAATAAATTTAACAGGTCAGCAGAATCGCCTACTAACTTGACTCCATTAAAAAAAAGGAACTCTGAGTGTTAGTGAAAACTAGCGGCTCTTGCTTTTGAATTTTTTCTTCTCCTTGTAAACTGTTTGCGCGAAATAGTCAAATACTACTACTTTCTCAAATCTAAATTTGGAAACAGCAACCAGCCAGAGTTATCTACTGTTCTCTTTCCAAATCCACGATATTAGTTAAGTGAGTGTCGGGAAATAACATGACCAAGCCCGCAAGGGCAATAACAGTTAAAAGGTGAAGAAATGTGAGTACTATGATATTGTGTTCAATGCCTTTACTAAAGCCACTATTTTCAAAAACTAAAATTTTATTCCGGTGAAAATTTATCCAAAAACTATTTACAGATGCAATTTATGATAATTATTTCGTTCTGGCCATTAATCGATATAGTGTCAGCTCTTTATCTTGGCCGATTAAAGGCCACTCTCTGACCATTCTAAGTTTCTCTACATTATTCACTTTTGGTTTACTGTTCTTCGTGATCATAAAGATACTGGAATAATATCCGCTGCCAATATGCAAATAACGCGCTCTGTTCGCCTGTAGCATAACAAAACGCACCGTTACAAGTACTGTATGAACCCAAATTTATTTCTTCATTTTTGCTATTTACACTGTAACAAATATCAGAGAGTCTCCGTATTAACAAGCAGACATGTCTATCTTCATACCAGGATTTCCTATTGCCAACTCATGTCCCTCGAGGACATTATGCATATGCTCTTGCATATCATTGTTATCATATTTAACAACTTTTAAATGGTCGGAAAAGTGCCTCTGCCATAAATTTTACACTGGCTCATTTGTGCATTTAGGATTACGATTGGCTCCCTTAAGGTCATCCGAAAAATGGTTCCTCCAATATGTTGTAAGTTGGCCCGTCTGAAGAGATGTCACCATAATGACCCGGGCCGTCCTTACCTGCAAGGCCAGGGTCTTCCATGACGTTGTACAATGGTTAAGCACCGTGATGAGCTGGCCCTTCAGTTGTCCCTCGGTTGGGTAGCTCCTTCGCAATGTTGTAGGCACGTTGCTCAAAACATATGGAGCCATCTTGATTTTGTAAGGGTGTTCCGTTGTCAAAAGTGGCCCCTGCCAGAAATTGAACAGTGGCTCATTTGTGCATTTAGGATTACGATTGGCTCCCTTAGGGTCATCCGGAATATGGTTCTTCCAACAGAAATTTGAGTGTATAATAAGTAACTAATTATGGTTCTTCCAATGTGTTGTAAATTGGCCCGTCTGAAGAGATGTCACCATAATGACCTGGGCAGTCCCCACCTGCAAGGCCAGGGTCTTCCATGATGTTGTACAATGGTTCAGAACCGTGATGAGCTGGACCTTCAGTTGTCTCTCGGTTGGGTAGCTCCTTCGGAATGCTGTAGGCACGTTGCTCAAAACATATGGAGCCATCTTGATTTTGAAAAGGTGTTCCGTTGTCAAAAGTGACAACTGCCAGAAATTGAACAGTGGCTTATTTGTGCATTTAGGATTACGATTGGCTCCCTTAGGGTCATCTGGAATATGGTTCTTCCAACAGAAATTTGAGTGTATAATAAGTAACTAGTTATGGTTCTTCCAATGTGTTGTAAATTGGCCCGTCTGAAGAGATGTCACCTTAATGACCCGGGCCTTCCCCACCTGCAAGGCCAGGATCTTCCATGACGTTGTACAATGGTTGTGCACCGTGATGAGCTGGTCCTTCAGTTGTCTCTCGGTTGGATGGCTCCTCCGCAATGTTGTAGACGCGTTGCTCAAAACATGTGGAGCCATCATGATTTTGCAACGGTGTTCCGTTGTCAGCAGTCGGCTCTTCTAGCACGTGATAGAACGGATTCCTTAGTGTTCCGGGTTGATAGACATTATGGCTTTCCTGAATGTTCAAAGGAGCATAGAAGTGATCCGAGTCAGGACCATCGTTTGTAGCTGGGTGCTGGGGTACGCAATAGGTTGATGCATGAATTTCTGACAAAAAATTAAGAGTTTCGTACGTTGATTTTTTTTAAATTTCATGACAAAAACTCCTATTTTACTTCAGCCCTATTGAGACAGGAGGGGAAGGGGGGGGGGGTTATCTGCCTGCAAGAAATCAGGGGACGTTTATTGACTTTTTTTTATTATGCAAGCCATAGCAAACAAACTTGCTGACTTTTCCTAATATAATCTGGGAACAATTTACGCCCAGTTCAAACGTCGAATATGTGCCGAACCTTTTGCAAATGAGCAAAAGCTTTTGTTGTTGTTAATTTGCATTAGGTTTGGCTCATGTTCGACGTTTGAATCGGGCCTTCCCAAGACCTTGTTCATCAAATTTGTCGTTACCATGGCAACCACATTTTGACAGGAAGTTTTTTTTTGAAATTTTAAATTTTCCTCCTTGATTGAAAAATTATAACTTTTTGGAGGTACGTTTAAGTGTTCGTTGATTAATTTTGATCAGTTTTGGTCAATTTTGGTGCTTTTGGGAGGTTGCAAGAGAATAAAAATCCAACATGGCCGTCAGCTACACCGGCTGACTTACCTGTTTGTTTCACTTTGTACTCGCTCTTATCGTAGCTCTGGAAATCAGATTTTGTTTGTGGTTTCATCGCCATAACCGCATCCCGCACGAAATAGAATTACAAAATAGTACACAATTACTTCTTGCTACTTGTTGAATAAGTAAGGGTTATTTTTAGGTAACGAGGGTATATGTGATTTATTCACCTCGGGCTGCGCCCTCGGTGAATAAATCACATACCGACAAATGAGAAGAAAACGTCGAAGAGGGATATCATCGTCGTAGATGACAAAGAGCTGCTGGCCAGGAACAGTGAAAGGATCCCAAAGAACACTAAAAAGGTAACCTTTTGGTGTTTGAATGTGGTTTTGTTTGTCAGTGTTTGTAATGCGATGCGTGTGGGTGTGCTGCGAGGGGAATATTACTTTTAGTATTCCCCTAGGGGATTATCAACGCTAATATTCCCCTAGGGGACTATTAGAATATTAGCCCCGCTCTCCCCTGTTACAATCAAAGCCGCCCCCAGCTTTTCAGACAGTTGATAATTAGCGGGGCTTATTCAATATAATCAGCCTGGAAGAACAAAGGAAAACGAGCCATGTGGAAAATAAGTAAGGGTTATTTACACGGAGCAGGCAAGTATGTGATATATTCACCTACCGCCCCAAGGGACAGGAAACTAACTTGCTTATTTTCAGTTGCTGAGATTTTCTAATGCAAATATTGGTAATCTCGAGAGTAAAATTCTACTATATGTAACGTTCAGACAAGTGATTCCGCAAGGCGTTTGGGATTCGCACGCGGTGCGTGATGAAGTCGAACGGTAAACATGTTTTGCCTACTATAAAAACGTATAACTTGCACGCTTTGCCTCTCTGCGAAAAGCAAAACAGAGAGAAGAAATTTTACGAAGCATATTTCATGGACTTTACATGGAATAACCTTGTCGGCATTTCTGAAAGAACGACAGGGGGAAAACGGTGTGTTTTGGAGAGGAAAAGGATAAAACATCACAATCAGTAGCAAGGCGAGACGTATTACATTATTGAAGACTAGAAATTTAAATCGAGGTATGATTCTTTCGAATCTTTCCAGTTGTAATCCTAAATGACTGCGTCCTCAAGTCAAGTGTTCTTACTACTTAAACAACAACAATAATTATGTTTAGACATAGCACTTTGATATCTGAGCGTCCTAGTCTGTTTACGTATTTATAACGCCAGCACGTATTTGCCTCGAAATACTATTTATTCACACTTCGCACTTTTACAAACCAGCGATTGACAAACGAGCAATTCGATGAAATTTAACCAAGTTGATGGCAATGATTTCTGCCGGTGTGTCTAGATCAGTTCATAACATTCATTAGGATCTACTGCCCTTACACTGTATAAGGGATATTGCTATATCATCTAGAAACATTTTATAAGTTTTACTTGATCGTAGAAAAAAATCACAGTCTTCACATCTGCGATTAATTTTATTTTAAATAAAAATAGGTATTAGAATGAAGTTATTTAAAATTAACTTAAAAGATAGGAGAGAGGTACGTTCCTTCAGGTGGTATTAACACGTTGTTCTAAACTGACTGGAAGTATACTTTTGATAGGATGTCACATTCAGAAGTGGGCAAGGCTACCACCTTGCCATGGAGACTTTCTCAGGGAGTCATACACATATTCCTTCTCACTATCTGCTTTTTTTACAGCGGTATATCGCTTACACATCTCAGTGTTCTGCTTCTGAACTGCGTAGTGCGCTGTGGTACTTGGTTGTGTGCTGGGTTTGGTTCGTCTGTGGCACTTGTTTTTGCTTTGTAGATTGGTAGACCTGGAGTTATTAGCTTTCGATTTTGTATATTTCTATAACGCAAATCTTCTGCCTGATCTTTGTTGAGACTCTAATATAGGGATATCCCAGAAATATGTAGGCTTTGATAAGGATTACAATCATTATAACCATCGAGATTGCTATATATTGTTGCTGCCTCATGACTTTGTAATGGTTGAAACAAAAAACGCAAATTAGAAGTTAGCAGGCAGTTTATATCACAGCAGAAATGAGAATAAAATTTGCTTCCTCTTTCTCTGAAATGCAGTGGTTCTGCCTGACCTTTCCTCGGCATCTGTTACACAGGTATCCCAGGTGTTACACAGGTATCCCAGGAACACAGTCATCATAGTCATCAGGGGTACCGTGCATTGCTGCCTCATTACTCTGTACTAGTGGAAAATAGGATTAAATAAATAAATAAACAACAACAACAAAGGAACTGTCGCACCTCACATAACCCTACGATGTACCCTGGAGCCTAATGCAGCTTATAACATAACTTATGAACAATTATAAAGCTTCATCAAGTAATTGGTCCAGAAATTTTGGCACTCCCTGCAACGACATTTCTTTTTTCATATATATATATATATATGCATCGCCTGATTCAGAAGATATTACGGTTTCAAGTAAATAGATAATAAGCAGTATAAAAAAGTGCTGCCATCCCAACTTACCACCATAAATAAGGAGGTTTTGGTATATTGGTTGGTTCTCCTGTGCTGCTGATCTGGTTTTTCCTTGGTTGATTTCCCTGTGAGGCAAGTGACACTGTTTGGCTTCCTCTTGATTGATTGTCCTGTGCTGCTGTCGCCCTTGTTTGGGTTTCTCCGTTTGATTGTTCTGTACAACAGATGGCATTGTTTGTCTTTCCCCTGGTATTTTCAATCGAACATCACTGTCTGATCTCCGATGTCCATTCTTTGTAACTACTTTTCAAAAATGCAATTGTAAACTAAAAATGCATGATTATTGAAATTGTAATGACGTCACGGACATGCCACCAGACCCGTGCGCCCAGCCGTGAAGGTGGCGAGAATCGCGAGACACTCACGGCTGAAGACCGAGCCTATCAGAAAGCGAGCTTAAGAACGGAATGAATTTCAATCGGACTCTTACGACAGGTCCCTAAAAGGCAATAGGGTAGTTGATAGTTGTGCAATGAGCTACTTTGGAAAAGCAACACAGCGATGTGCAAGGGTACATGAAAAACCTTAAAGGAACTACGTCACGGGCATTTTGCGCGTGCGTTGTCGAAAGTGTACTAAATGTATAATCAAACACATTCGCTTGCTGGCAAAATGCTCGTAGAACACTAAGACGAAGATACAATAAATCCAAAGAGAGCAAACAACGATTTTTTAACGATATTTCTCCAAGACAACCTCTGAACTTGAAAACTTTGGCCCAACGTTTTTTAGTTGTATCCCATTCTGGTCATCTGTGACCAAAGACGCAAGTATTAATATTTTCACTGCACTAGTGTGGTGTGTTTGAAAAGAACTGGTCCATTGTTCGTTAGTTTTCGTTACTATGTGACTTGTGACGTTTTTTAAAGTGTAACTAATAACACATTCTTCTTGATGTCAATCGTTTCGCGCAATTCGAGGCTGCCGAAATACCAATCGATCGTTTTGGCAATTTGTGCTTAATTTATTCAAACCTTCATAGCCTATTCTTCGAATTTCCTATGTTTTTACACACATTGGCGTTGTAATGCGCGGTGTTTACTGTGTACCAATCCCATGCCAATCCCATCAGAGTAAGACTCTGGGACTGGACTATCAGGAACCTTGGGTTAAGGAATGTAAAGAATCTGTACTATGGATGGTAGGTACCAACCTCATCAGAGTAGAAAATTAGGTTCTTGGGACTGGACTATAATGGACTGTGGCGGACTGATCTTGCACCAGAATATTTTTCACTGTGGATGGTGATTGTGGACTGTAAACCTTGCAATATGATAGGCTGTGGCCTTTAGAATATGGATTGTGGACTGGACTATGGTGTGTTGATGTAATTTATAAACTGCTGACTTTGAACTGTTGAAAAAGAACGGTAAAATGGACTAGGAAGTGTGCATTGGAAATTGTTCTTTGGTCTGCGGACATTGAATTGTGGAGTGCTAACTTCGGACTGTAAGACGTAGAATGTGAAATGGACTGTCAAAGGTGAACTGTAGAATAGAGCTTTCCTGTGAATAGTGAAGATTTTACCTTCTTTCTTAAGGACATTGGTGTCTTAAGTGTAGTGATGTTACGCTTCTTTTTTCCGAGATTTAGCCATCAATAACCAACTGATCATAAGAGACTAGCGAATGGGCCTCGTTTATGTTAAGAAATCAAAATCCTTGCATCTAGAACTGCTCTCCTGCTAAGTAAGATTATTCAACCTTACATGTCTCTCTTCCTTCCAACTTCAAGACAAGACGTGATTCAAGAATGGAGAAATGGTTCCTTTTGATGCAGGTTATGATCAAGTTGATGATTCTTCCCTGGAGTAAATTGCTACCCAGCACCACCTTTGTTAACCTGTTAAAAACAAGAGATCAAAATCAGCATTCATACTTAAAGCATCTGCCGATAGGCCATGGGAAGATTCTACCGAGCTTCTACTTCTAGCACAAGAGCTGCTGACAGTTTACCTAGTTTTAAGAAACTTATTAGGAATTTAAAGTGGAATTTTTAAGCTAGAATTAGTTCATAGTTAATTTTACTGTTTTTATAATAGTAGCATTTTAATTTTTTTTTATTCTTTTTAGACTCGACCACATCAGCTCTGTTGTAATTAGTTTTTATCGTGTATAAATAAATGCTTATTACTATTATTGTTATAATTATTTATTATTATTATTATTATTGTTAATATATATATATATTTATTTCTTCTTTTATTTTATTTATTTGTTTATTTTTTTTATGACAGATTAAACAAGACATTTCTGAGCGATTATTTTGCCCCAGGACGAAAAATTTTTTTTCTCACCCGGTATGAACCCACGCGTGTAAGCAAAACCAAGACTTTGCCCCGGGTGAAAATTACCCTGCGATAAACACTGATATCTTAGTTTTCGTGTTACTAGGCCTTTAGAGTTAATTCGTGTTGTTATCAATTTCATCTGTGTAGAATAAGTTTTCTTTCCTTTGAACCACAGGCTTACCATCCTCTGCTTGTGTGGTGGGCTGTACATTTATAAAGGCTGTGTCGGTTTATTAAATTAGCAAAACTAAATCCGAAATTTAGGAGTTTTAAAACTGAGGGAAATGAAATAAAAACTCATAAAATCGCTGCCATGGTGTTTTGATTTGTGTTTCTGTGTTTATTTTTGCGATTTAAGGCTGGCGAAAGCGACGTTTTCAAAATAACGGTCGGACTCGCTCAAAAGTAGAGAAAGAGAACAAGATATGCAACTAGGCGACCCGCAAATTACACCACCCAGTCGACCATTTCACCAAAAAGTCGTATTTGCCCGATTCGCTCACACAAAAAAATCTTAGCCCTCGAAAGAATAGTGTTCGAACAAAGTTTTGGCCAAATTTGAGTTTGAACTGTGCAAAAAAGCATGTTGCTGTAGATAGTGTTAGCACTGACATATTTAAAATTTTACCAGACCAAGTATTATTAATTATTATTATTATTATTATTATTATTATTATTATTATTTTTATTATTATTATTGTAAGTAGCTTCCCTCATACCCCTCCCCTCCTCTAGGTGACATGGTCTGTTGTTTCTGAAACAATTTTTCTTATCTAATACAATAATGCGGTAACTAAAAATTACGGAAAGTGTTCAAAGGGTGCGTTATTCTGTTTGGCGATAAATCTCTATTCATTAATGCGAGAAATTCGCTAGTTTTTATGTGCCTTTTTTTTTTTAACTAAGAACTGCAGCCGGGTGCTACCGACTGCGAAGGACTGGACCCAGAGTGAAGCCAGAGAAAAACCATGTGCTTAAAGAGAGGGTGAGTTAGAAATTAAGTGTCTTGTAAACGCCGTAATGTGAGGGGTTTTGTGAAGAAGTATACTTGGGAAGTCTTTAAACTTCTTGGATTTCCAAAATAATATATCCATGTGGTTAATAGTGTTTGTTGTAATAGATACTTTATCGTTTGGATTAATAGGAGTTATGCACTTGGTGGAATTAACCTCTTTTTAAACAACTGGAGCGAGAGTTATTAGACCGATGCAGAAGTATAATACAACACTTGCAGTCCCAAACTAAGTTTTTATACTAATTTAATTAACATCAGGCATTGTTTCTCACTCGCCTTTTATAAACTAATTCCTAGCAAAAGAATGTAACGAAAGGCTAAGGATCTTCTAGAGAGCGGCTTTGCTTTATCGTCGCGTTTGTCAACAAACGCCTCGAGTGACAAGAGTTACTCATTAGCTAACTCTGGGAAACCTAGTACAGACATACTGCAGTGAAATGATAACTCACAGATTGAGCTGTAGTCCCCACGTATCTGAAATGTCATGCTTTGTTTCTCACCCCAACGTGAATGATAAGCTAAAGGCGCTTCACAGGCGTGAATTTGACTTACCTGAATAATGTAGCGCGAAGCTAACGTTCCTCCATGCAGTGACAGTAAACAGCTTTGATCCAACGTTGTAATGTTGAATTACAAAGCGCTTTGATCCATCGCATCCTAAAAATCAGGAAGACGTTATATTTAAAAAACACCTCCATTTCCCCACCTCGAGTATCGCAGGGAATTTTCTCTCCTATCACCAATGTGCACTGTGGGTACACGCCTATCAATACTCTCGGCTGAAAATGAAGTCAACGCCCCACAACCTGAAGAATTTTAAGATATGCAACGATAATATTTTATTTATTTTTACTGTTGTTGTTGTTGTTTCGGTTTGCTTCTATATAGTCAGCTAAAGAAACAAAAGCACGTCGAGATATTGTTTGGGACTAAGTATTTCATAAAGTGTTGATTTAACCGAAACAATGCAATATTGGAAACTCCTGTATGTTGAGTCCGATGCCTTGATGTGTCTCGCAATGTGTCATGCGCATGCAGCTTTGTGAACCTATAACTACTTTTAAATTTACCATATCAAACATGTTTACTATTGCTGTGTTTCAACTTCCGCTTACCAAAGCCGTTTCTGTAGGAAATGCCATATCTAAATAAACCTTAGTTTTTATTAACGAATTGAATAGAGTTAACTGTAACGTCACTATTTTTTGGTAGGAGAGATGCCTCCTTCTGAATTTGATTTTTCTCAAGGAAGTTCAATGTCACGCTGCTTTCAACCATTTTTTTTTTTTTTCATTGAAACAGTTTTACTCACCTTGGAGGACACTCACCTTGTTGTAAATGCCTTCGAGCCCTTGCGTTTGACATGCATATCCTTCGGTTGTTGGCAAACGTGAAAGTTGCCGTTGTAGTGGGGCACAAGCAAGAGCAACATAAATTTTGAGCCGCGGCATAAAATAAGTTACATCCATGGCCTGGATTACTGCAAATTGAAGCAGCCCTGCCTCTTCCTTGTCTCGAAATGTAGAAAACATGCGCAAACGTAAATCGAATGCAGAACAGAAAACTGGCGAAGAAAATGCAGATCATACGCATCGTCTTCGCGTTGCTATTGAAAGTTTGGAATTTTTTCGCAGTTATCCAATCTACATTTCCCTGTGCAATTTAATAAATTGTGACGTATTTCAAATACAAGAACTTTATCTAAAATGAGCTACAAATGGTCAATACTCAACAAACATAGAAAAAATGCTTGGCATTTTGAAACCAAAATAATTAACATACAAAGCTAACAAAAATATGAGCAAACTATTTTAACGTCATATGATTTATTTAACAGGTAAGTTTTGAGGTGTAAAGGGACTAGCCTGGATGACAAATAGAATACGATGATTAAACTAAATGATCAAAGGAACTAGAGTATAGTGAATTGAAAAGAAGAGTAAAAGATGTGCAAAACGCACACACTACTTCGACTGCCGAAGAAATAGCTTGTCTAGCAGCTATTCCTATTGTGCATAATACTCAAATAATTATATTAAATCTAAATTCGGAAACCGCAACGCTGTCGGTGATATACGCTGTCCTCTTCTTAAACCCAAGATATCGGTTAAATAAGTGTCGAAAAACAACCAAAACCCGCAAAACCAACAACAGTTAAAGAAGTGATACTATGATGCCATTTTATTAGAGTTTTATTGTGATTTTGAATAACACCACTATTTTCCAAGGGAACTAGAATTATTTTACAGTGACGATTTATTTTAAAAAAATATTCTCAGTTGCAAATTCAAAAAAATATACTTCGTAGCCAGTACGTTCAGGACGTCCATATAGGAAAACTCTACACGCATGCTTTATATTTCGTTACTGGCAATCAGTATTGATATAGCGAGCGGCATCTCGATATCTTAGCCAATAAGGCTACTATTAGAATTCAATATTTCCTTTTAGTATAAATCTACTAGCGTTCTGTCAGTAATGCTGTTCTCTGATTGGCTACGCTACTCGCTATCTATTCTTGTAGATAGTGAGTAGAGTGTTTTCCGCGCGCGGTGTGACCTATTTATATCATTTTTCAATAAAAACATGTAGTGTCTGCTGTTAAGTTTTGAACGTCTAGTAGATTTATACTAAAACGATTAGATTATTCGCTCTCGATTTCTATGCGTGATAGTTGATTCGGCCTTCGGCCTCATCAACTATCACATGATAGAAATCTCAAGCTCATAATCTAATTGTTAAATAGATTTCACATTTACCGCCCTTCCTGATTATGAAGATCCTGGATCAGTACTCGGTGTTCTTTGCAAATTGTGCGTTCTGATCGCTTGTAGCATAAAATGCAGGGGCGGGGCAGAACACTTCTCAAATTTTTGTATACCCATGTTCCAACGATATATGACGTCACATCCGGTTGCAAAAAGCGCTGAACTGGTTGATCAGCGAAGGTTCAAGATGGACGCTTGGTGCCACTTAGTTTCTTCGTTATTTTCACCAACAGTGAACCATAATTTTGTATGTTGTGTATTATCGATGTTGCAGAGGTATTTTGCCAGCTATTTTAGCCAATATTTTGGCAAAACAAATATGCTGAGTATCATTTTGACGATAAATGACACACAACTCCGGGGAATGTCATGGCGATTTTTTTCGCACTTTGAAAACGAGTGGCGTTCAAGATTTTGGCTCTTGCGGTTTCTGATTCACTGAAGGCATTAATTAAAATAGCCTATCCTGGGTGGAATATAATGGAGAAAACGCTGGAAGTCACAGTTTGAAGTGTTAACATCGGGAAGGTTATTAACACTCGACGGAAAGTGCTGGGAGCGCTACATAATTACACCTCCGTGGCATGCTGCTACAAGGTTGGTATTCGATTTCTTTATCTGCCTTTAAAGATTTATGTTGCTATATACAAAAAAGCCTTTATGTCATAAAGAAAAATGGATTAATTGCATATTTGCGGTTTCCCCGGGGAAATTAGGCCACTTTGCAATTGTGCTGGAGTAATCTTAAATCTTTATTAATGTTATTGTTTGGTAAATGTTTGGCGTTTTAATAACCGAAATCTAGTTTGTCAATTACACACACACAATTACACACATAAGGAAAAAGAGAACTAACTGCCTCACACTGAGGCATTAATTGCTCAGCAATTACCTCTCGTGTGCAACAAAGCTTTTATAACAATTTCCCCTCAAATTATGTCATGAAGAAAATATCCAACATCTTTTATAAACTTTGTCTTCTGAGACAAATTCTTCTCTGTGTATGCAGAATCTGCCTGTGTGTCATGCTCATGACTTCACAGCTTGGAGTTCAAGATGGTACCTGGTAGTTTTTTCAGTGGAGTTTAATATGAGAGAGAAAATACTTCTAGTCAGGGTCCCAAAGGGGGGGTCTATGGAGCCCTTGAGCCCTGAAATATTTGTCGTGGAGCCTGAAGCCCAAAGCCTCTCTCAACTTGGAGCCCGAACAAAAATGCTGTTTGTCTAAATGGAGCCCTGGAGTGAAGCAGTGGAGCCCTAGAGCCCTGAATTTTCCGTCTTGGAGCCCTGGAGCCCTGCATTTTTTAGGCCGGAGCCCTGGAGCCCTAAACCCCTGTCTGGTATTGTTACACCAGCAAAGTCGTGGGTGAAAGCATTATGGCATTTCTCAACATTACCACTTACTTACCATAGTTACCTGAAAGAGTGCCGCCCTTGTATTAGTGCTGCATCATCCCAGCAACAATGCGGCACTATTGATTTTTATTTGTTTCTTGACATTGTCAATGCTGAAATGCTAATATGGCTTGTTATTGCTGTCATTGTTACTTATTGGAATCTGGTAGGGCTATGTTATTGATGTCATTTGTGAACATAGTATTGTGCACATGTTCCCAAATAGGAAGTTTTAAATAAGTGCCACCCTGAAATGAGCAACGCACCAACAACTTTCAAACAATTTAATAAGTGCCGTGAAATACAGTACTGTTTTGTTTTTTTTAGATTTCTGTCACTGCCAGATGTCTTCTGTCCCTGTTTTAGAAATCTGGAGAAAGACAGCTTGAATTGGCTTTGGCCGTTATAATTCTACAAGTTTTTCTACTGCATTAGAAAGTTACTACTTCACTGAGATGACTACCAGATGCTTTTTTGAACACCAACCTTTGAAGCCAAGTGAGCAACCTCATTCTTTTGATAAATCTGGCTCAGCAAGTTTCTCATGACTACCACACGCAGTGAGGAATTTGCCTCGGGGTGCAAAATTGTGATGAAAACTTTGTTGCCTACAAGCTGAAATGGTTGGGCTAAATGCCTTGCAAGGCATTTTGTTCAGCTTATCCTCGGTTATGTGGACAAAATTTATTCATTGTGGCCTAGGATCAACTTAAACTGTTGACATTTGGCAACTGCTGATAAATACTGTTAAACAGGGAATAGTTTATATTAGAACTTTCTTTGTATCAGTAATGTGTGTGTTGTGGGTGTGTTGTTTGGGTATTATTTATGCAAAGTTGTAATATGACAAAAAATTAAGAACAGACCTGCCAACTCTCATGGTTTCACCGTGAGACTCACGGTTTGGGCTAAGAACTCACGGTCTCACGATTTGGCCTCCAAATCTCATGGTGAATCAGAAAACCTTGAAATGGCCGAACAATTTAGGTAGTATGAAGCAATATTGAAAAATCCGTGTTAAAAATGGGCAATTTTTCGGGAATTTTATCACGTCTAATGTTTGAGGGAAACCTGGGTACAATTCCAACCTCATTACCATGAAACATAGGTGTGCTTGGGTCTCTGAAAGCCAGAGCTGTGAACAGTTAACTCAAACTGGCGCCTCGCGTCAACAGCGAAACAGAAACTGACTCTTCAAAAAATGCAGCAAAAGAATGTAATAGGTAGCACAAATAAGGTAAAGAATACTTGAAGCAAGAAATCTACCATTTTTTTCATTTAACACATAATTATTGTGGAAATCTCCAGGTTTGAGGTCCTAATCTCCAGGTTTTTCTGTGCTTTTTTTCAAAGTCTCCAGATTTGCATGTTTTGGAGGTTGGCAGGTCTGTAAGAAATAACTTGGTGAGAAGCAGTAATTTTTATACCATCAGGATTAGTTAATATACACTTGAGTTTTTCACATCCCTGACATAATAATTGCCCTGTGATAAATGCTAATAACTGGGAATAAAGTGTAGTGACTTTTTGGAGACTTTTCATATGTTCTGCAATGTTATAAATATCTTCCACTTGACAGTGCCCTCAGATGTCTGTTTTAATTGCCTTGTAAAATTTGTTGTGTTTTATTTTGACCAAAACTGATTTTCCTTCTCCAACCAAACATTGTTAATTTAGTTCTGTTTTTTTTTCACTCCCAGTTATTTATACACCCAATTTATATCTCCCCATGAGATGCAAGGATTTGGGATTCCAATGCTTCTTATTAATAATACTACTACATGTAAGTTTTATATACAGGTAATGCATGTCTGATACTGCATGAATTCTTTGGTCTTTATTTGAAAAGGCTTGACTCAAACATGGTGCATAATTTGTTCTGTGGGTATTGTCTTTGTTCTTTACATTGTTGTTATCTTGGAAATATAAAATCAGATGACAAAAGTCTCCTTATACAGACACTTGGGGACTTTTAATTGCTCATGGGAACAGTTATTTTGGATGTTGCAACTTGCTGTATGTTAAACATTATACCAGATTTCTCTATAAATGTACAGTAAGTGTAATTGTCAGGTCTCTTCACATGAAGGAAAAAAAGCCTGCACAGACCCTTAGCAAAGTTTATGCTTTTAAATTTATTTACATTAATTGAAGCTACATACAGTATTATCCGTACATATTACACATGCCCTGTATATGTTTGGTAAACAATTGTCTTTGGTTTGAAAATTTTAAACCAGTTTAGTTTTTGTTTTCCTTTGTCTCAGATTGTGGAAAATGGATCTAAGACAAAGGAAAATGCAAAATAAATTAGTTTGTAAGTTTTCAAATCAAAGGAAAATTTTAACCATAAGATATATTTTGTTATTCAATAACTGAAGATAATGTACACGCTGTGATTGGTCAATACCTGTTGATTATTATACCAGTAAATCATATGGTTTTTTGGCTCAATAAACCACTTACAACAGGTTGCTGGAATAACACTCGAAAAGCTTGTAAATCATTTGCCTTTGTCTTGTGACAATCTCTTCACGTGTTCTTCGAACATCCCGCATAGTTTATTGAGCTAAAAAACCATAGAAATGTGCGGTGTATTGCTTAAATAAAAAGCAGATGAAAAGAGTGAAGGTTGAGTAGCCAACAATAATTTTGTTGGCTATTCTGCCTTCTTCAATCTGGTAATATACAGCTTAATTTCAGATTTGTATTGAGCACATTACTTTGTGAACTTTCTGCTGGTTTGAAGTACATTTTGTAAAAAATAATTTGTTGGGAGACTACTCCCTGTTGTTTAAGATTATTTAACAAATAAAAAAGGCAAAACCGTGCTTTGTTCTGTGATAGAGATGCAAGGCAGTGACTAAAGCACGAAAGAAGTCTCGGGTGAACACAAGCAGCAGGCGAGTGCTTCTCCCTACTTCTTGAGTGCTCTCGTCACTTCCTTGCGTGCTTTATCACAGAACAAAGCACAGTTTTGGCTTTTTTTTATTTGTTTTATAATATAGCTTTGCTCACATGTGTAAAGAAATTGGCTTTAATTTGCAAGAAAACAAATTTTATTACTAGCTTGCAAGCGTGCACAAGAAAGGTTTTCAGCTTGCCAGTGCGCACAGAATGGCGTCAC
Organism: Siderastrea radians; assembly: GCA_964017195.1. NCBI lineage: Eukaryota > Metazoa > Cnidaria > Anthozoa > Scleractinia > Rhizangiidae > Siderastrea > Siderastrea radians. The sequence continues at coordinate 31,074,116 of OZ024899.1, read as the reverse complement.
GGGTTACTCCGTGCATCTGTACTCTGATAAAGCATGATGTTTCAACCAATCAGAGCGTGCATTATATTGAAATGTTATTATAAAAAATATATTAAATTTACTTTGACAGTATTTGCTTTGGTCCAAAAAAATATTGGCAAGTAGTATTAATGTAAACCTAAAACTGTTGGCTCAGAAATATTTGCCAAATGCTAATTTTGTTTATTAACAATTAAACAGTACTGTGATAGTCATTAATGTCCAAGTCTAGTAATTATGAAATGAACAGGGCTGTCACTAATGGTGCCAGGTGTAAAAGGTGGGTAATAGGTGGGTAAAATGTGAAAAGTAGTCAGAGATCTGATATTTTCTTGTGTTGTCAACATGAATGTACATGTACTGTATCTTGTTTCTACCAAAGTCAGTAGCCGGAACTCACATGTCTAGCTAATAGCCAGGCCAAATCCCAAATCCCTGGCCATTAATGACAGCCCCGAATGAAGGTTTAAAACTAATGACTACAGTGTACTCTTCCATTTTATTTCACAGGTTTCAACAAATCAAGAAGACATGAAGTATGTTTTCAACATGCAGCTTTGGACTGTTTATATTCATATTATTTGTGACCCACCAAAAGTTTGTTGTTGAGACTGAGTAGGTGAATGGCATCTTCAGTGTTCATTTTGATGCAACATGAAAGTTATAGTGTAGTGTTGACTGTTCACAGACTGTTCATCAGTGGTGAATGTTATTTTAATTAGGCAATGTACAGACTAAGATAAGGACATCTGTTGGTTGCCATTTCTGTTGCCTTGCACCTTCTTTACTTTGGGAGCAGTGGCTGTTCTCTGTACCTCCAGGGATAAATATATAAGGGACAGGTCATTAAATACAAAGAACTTGTACATGTAGCTGGAGGAGAAAGTTAGATTCCTGAAAAAGGAAATAGCAAATTGTGGGGACAATTCTAATAGGCTATACAACTAGGCATCTCTAACAGGATTAAGGCCTTTCTGATTTTATGACACCAACTGACAACAAAAATAAATTTGGTATTAAAACTAATGGACCATAGTAAACAATTACAACTAAACAGAGTAATGTCAATATAAAGGTAGGTTTATGGTACCAGAAAATACAATGAAAGACTTCAGAATCCTTTTCTACATGTGTGTCTGACATTATTGACTTTTAATATTTATAACTTACTATAGAAAGGTTAAGACAGAAAGCTCTGCATAACTATGCATAGAGCAGTCCTAGGATAAGTGAACTGATCTATACATTGTGTTGTTTACAACTTATCATAAATACTGCAAACTACAACTTCATTAAAGTTATAAAGACAATGATTGTTCTTGTTGAAGAGTAATTGGTTCTTTTCAAACAAACCAGTTGTTTTCATTTACTTCCACTGTCATACTCACTATTCATTCTCTTTTTTATTTGTCTGTCATGGGCTCATTGATTGATTGCTAACAATGATTTCCCAACTAATCTTAAATGTGTAGTTCCAGAAAATATGCACACTCCCCCCTGCGGAAGGTTTTTTGCCCCCCCCCCCCCCATCCCCCAAGAAATTTCAGTTAAGCTTTATACTTTGCTTTTTGGCTTTTGAGACTCCCAACCCCTAGGAATTTCCAATGACCTTCCATGGCGGTATGAATTCTTTCTTGAACTACACAATGGTTTTAAAATGGTTATAAATCTAACAGTTAGAAGTCTTAACTACAGAACGATAGGTCTTTCTACGTTTGGGTCCTTGAAAATATATGACTGATTTTGTGATTTTGCTTAAAATGGCGGGGGGGGGGGGAGGGGCATGGAGGTCTCAAGATAATTAAGTTCAACAGGGCCGTGAAAATTAATCTAAGTTAAAAGGGTTTGTCTAGAAATTTTTATACAAAAAAAAAATTGGAATTTCTCCTCCAGGCCCACCATCCCTATCCGTAGTCGGTGATCCATTCCCAAAGGACTTGTAAGTGTTGGATTTGGAGGAGAACCAAAAAAAAACCAACCTTAGCTTAAGATTTAATGGTTTTTCAGTTCTTTACTCATCCCAGCAGAGGAAAGGTATTCCAGTGTTAATTAGGGAAGGAAATAAATAAAGAAACAGGAGAAGGAAAGTCTCGGTAGCCACGGGAAATAACATACACTCGGTATTCTTTTGACTATTTGTACAGTCAAATAAGAGAGCGAACGTATGCTTATTAAAACAGCTTGTTTTCTTGAGCAGTTTCCTAAAAAAACGAAGAGTGTTAATGGGGTTCCCACTAGTGTAGAACGCTTCCTTTGTAATTTTTTGATAAGCGAATTATCATTCTACAGGATAGGCTATTTGAATGGAGTTTTACATACCTTGAATTCATGATCTCCAGCGATTTACAGAATCCTCTTAACTTCGGGGGAAAGAAATACCGACATCTTTCAGAGAAGGCAAGGCTCAAAAACACCACATTTTTAAATATTCATTAAGTCTATTCGTTTAACCAATTAAATGAGAGGAAAGAGTACGTATTTGTCTTCACCTTCGCGAAAAATAAAAGGAAAATTTGCAGCCGATTGAAAAATATGGCCATTTTACTCACTGAGTGAACGAAACTGTAGCCGTCAAGTTTGATTTCCCCGCTCGTGGGAAAAGTTGTACGCTTTCGGACCGGATGTGACGTCATCTATCGTTGGAACATGGGTATACAAAAAAAGTGCCAGGCGCTATTGGAGTGTTCTCCCCCGCCCCTGCATAAAATGTAACTTAAACACAGGTATGGAACAATCATAAAGTTGTTTTCTTCGCATTTGCTATTTTAAAACTATCAACAAACTCTGGATCATCGAGCAAACTTGTGTGCTGTTCATACCAGGATTTCTTATCACCTACTCAGGTCCCTCGAGAACGTTATACACGGGGTCTTGAACATCTCTGTTACCGGCATGTTTATCAGCTCCTGAAATGTTCGAGCAAGTGCTTTCTTCCACAGGGTAATAACTTGGTTCACTTGTGCATTCCATGTTGTAGGTTAGTTTGTTGTAGTAAGGGTCATGACTGTAAGGTCCTTCCAAACTCTTGTAAATTGGCCCTTCTGAAGAGATGGTACCATAATGACCAGAGCCCCTTGTGTCTGCAAGATGAGGATCCTCCAAGACGTTGTACTCTGGCTCTACAGCATAGTGTACAGGCCCTTCAGTAGCTTCTGTGGTCAATAGCTCCTCCATAATATTGTAGACGGGTTGCTCAAAACTCACGGAGCCATCATGTTTTTGCGACGGTGTTCCATTATCAGCAGTCGGCTTTTCTAGCACGTGATAGAACGGTTCCTTAGTGTTTTTGGATTCGTAGATATTATGCCCACCCTGAATGTTCAAAGGAGCATAAAACTGACCCGAGTCAGGACCATCGTTTGCAGCTGGGTACTGAGGTACACAATAGGTTGATGCATAATTTTCTGAAAAAAAAAAGAGTTTCAGGAGATGATTTCTGAATTTCATGACAAAAAATCCTGCTTTATTTTAAGCCTATTGAGACCGGGGGGGATTGGGGGAGGGGGGAGATCTGCCCGCACGGAATTTGAACGAATTAGAGCCAAAAAAAATAATAAACACTTGGTGACATTTTTTCCCAAAATTTATCTAGGAATAATTTATTATAGCAAGTCCTTGTACATGAAATTTGACGTTACCATGGCAACCATATTGTGGCAGTCAGTTTCTTCAAAATTTTGAATTTCCCTCTATTCAATGAATAATTATAAGCCCGGTCTGAATAGGATTAATGATCATTTTCTTTTCTTTTCTTTGGGAAGCCACCGAAGAAACAAAAGTCAGATTTCAAATAGCAAGTGAACAGGCTACCTTAATGGGGAATGAAGTGCAGAGACAAGATCAATGAGTAGAATGCGGGGTGCGAAGCTTCGGGTACAACCCCCTCCCCCTACCCCTCCCCAATATTTCTTGCACCTTATTGGGCACTAATGAACCTGTTCACATTCTAATTTCCAGCAGGCTGACTTACGTGTTTCTTCCACTTTGTACTCGTTTTCATCATTACGCTGGTAAGCAGATTTTGTTTTCGGTTTCATCGTCATTACAGTATCCTGCACGAAATAAAATTACAAAATAGAGAACACAATTACTTCTGGCTACTTGATGGCTTAAGACACTCATTCCGCATTAAGTGGGGGCAAACAGCGAGATTCCAAGTTTGATTGATTTTACAGCTCGACGCTATCTCGTCCCTATTTCCTTAAGGTAAAGCTGACAAGTGAATAAGGAGTCATGACCGCTTGTAGCAGATAAGTTTAACTCGTTCTTTTACTGTAAAAGACTTCACAGAGGGTCGTCGCAAGGTTAAAAACATAAATTTTAACATTTTTTGATGATGTCGGGAAATAAATGAATAGTGTAGTCTGCAATTACTCATCAGGCATTTTATCCATTAGGGAGAAGTACACGAGCGTTTACTTTACAGCTTTCTTAGTCGCATGTGTGGCAATGTTACTTAAAGGGACAGGTTCACGGCTTGGCGCATGTGCATGAATCAAATTACTTTTTTCCGATTTATTAGTAATTCTATCTGTTAATAATCCCACTCACATGTATCTCAGCGATCACATATTATAGTAAGCCCACGTAGAACGGCGGAGGACTAAATTCGCAGGAAATATTAGTGGATTGCACCAACACTTCCAACGTTGAATTTATTGTTGACCCGAAGGTTTTATTCCATGGTTGATGAATTTCCCGCTATTTGCACGCGCTTTAGTCAAATGGCTGTCAGGGGCGCGTGCAGATAGTTGAGAAATCATTAAACGCAAAACTTTGGCAAGAAAATTTCACACCCGAGCAATCTACTCGCTTCTGATTGGTTCTTTAACAATGTTATGGAATAATATTGCTTGCATACTCGCTACAACGTACACAGGTGAAAAACAGCATTTAGATTCATGAGCTTGCGCTAAACCGTGAACCCTTCCCTTTAACAGTTTTGTACCTGTTTGTTCTTTCCTTTGGAACTTGCTTTACTTGAGTGAGTTGTGTTACTGTATAGACCCAAACAAAAATGAAACAACAACAACTAACCTTTATTACCTATGTAGTGGTTCAACAATCTCGCAGATATGGTACTAGGTAGCTATTATAATGTACAGATTTCCGACGCATGCACAGGGACCTAAACTTGGTACAATTTTCAACCACTTAGTGAGTCCGTTGTTGCAGATGTCCACAAGAAAGGATTGGAAATCATGTCCACGTTTGTTTGTTTGTTTGTTTGTTTGCTTGTCCGATGTTACACTATTACATGTACAGGATAATTACCTATTAGTGTTAAAGAACAGTAGGAAGGAAAGTGGGTAGAATAGTTTGGTCCTTCACAGCTGCAATTTTTACCTACAATTGTAACCGATCAGTTTTGGGACGAAAGAAGACCTTATAAAACTCGTTCATAGACATTATTCCGAAAAGGCGTTAGAGTTGGACATCTTTTGAGATTGGGGCTGGAAATTGTAGCATTAACTTTGCTGGGACACTTAAGGAAAAACAAAAATTTAAAAGAAACACCAATGTTCACACGGCGAAAAAAGTTAGAGAAGGAGAGGATTCAACTAAGGTGAACTTAATCTTGATTCTGCCATTAATACTAGAAAAGGCAAGAAATTGGCTCAATTACTCTGAATGGCGACGGCGATAAATAAGGAAGCCAACGATAAACACAGCCAAGGCTACAGTTCCCACAGTGACACCTGCAATCAGGCCGACGGAAGATGAACCTTCGTCTGTACTCCGTTCACGACCTGAGCTGGGACGAGGACGAACCTATAGGCAAGAAACAAAACCGACGATCACTTCAAGCGTCAATTGGTCGATAAATATGAAACCGTCAACCGGCACAATAAAGGGGGATCGGGGGGGGGGGGGGGGCGTTGCTGGAAGTATATTTTCACCCGGACCACCTCTCCATATGCTAATTTCACAACAAACAGTGGAGCAACGGATCACTTATTTCCCTTTTTCTATTTAATGCTTCTTTTTCTACTTACATACGACGGAAAAACAATTTCTGTTGTCGACTGTGAAGGGGAAGCTGCTGAACGTACGCTGATGGTACTCGAAGAAACTGTGGTTGGTTTTCCTGTTATGGAACCTTATATATGAAAGACAATTTCACAGTTAACTAATTTATTCATCAAGAATAAAATTCTATAGTCACTGGGTCAAAGCTTTTTTTTACGCAGACAACTAAAAATGTTGGACATTTCTTTCAGCGCCCACATTCTGACATTACGAGAGACAATCCGCTAACAAAAAGAAAAAAATGAAGAAGAAGAAAGAAAGTCTTGAAATTTGATGTCTCTTGCATCAAACAATGATATAGTAAATGTTTTAGTAAAAGAAAAGACTGAATGAAATGAAGAGGAAAACGTTACAAATCGCGCAATGGTAGGAGACGAGGAGACCATCTTTTACAATGATAAGCAAGTTTATCATCAGATGCTTTCTAGCATTTTTGTTTGATCTTTTCATCGTGTTTCATTATAATTATAAATAAACAGCTACAGACTAGGCAATTGCCCTCCAGGACTAAAGCTATGCATCATCAGTTTCTATTTAGTTAAAATGAAGTTAGTGAGTATTGAATTGTCTACGATACTGCTAATTTGAAAGTTATTTTGTATATGTTACGATCTGAGGAATATTTCACCCTTTTTGCCAGACTTTTTTGTAAGTAAAAAGGTGATCGATGGTTTCAGGGTGCAATGAACAGTAAAAAAGCAGATTCGATAATTTTAAAGGATGTCGAAGATTAAAAATTTCATTTTTTTAACTTACTCAAAGAACCGTGTGTACGAAATCTTTAACCGGGCTTATTTTATTTAATTGATTGATTGATTGATTGATTGATTGATTGATTGATTGATTGACTGATTGATTGATTGATTGATTGATTTTTTGCGATCCTACAAAGAGTTAGCTGAGTCCGAAGCATCAACGGTGTGATGAATTACACTTAATATTGGCAAAAACTATGAATCAAAAACACATATTTCTGAAGAGTCTCATCTAACTGATGCAAGTACATGTAATATGTGACTCCGAGTAGAAGACATAAATATGGTATATTGAAATCTGGGTTCGGAAGAAAAAAAAGGGGGCCATGCTTACTGCATGAGCAAGGGTTAAGTCAGTTATAGGAATAAATGGTTAGCTTAAGTAGTAAAAATTCAACGATATCATTTCGGTTACATGTTAGGGTCCTTTCAGTTTGACTGCATCTCACCAAAAAAGAACAAATTGACTTCATCAAACTCCCCCGATTTGTCGCCAAGGTGAAAAAATAGCGTCATTACAATAAAACACATGGTGCAATAATATGGTTAAGGCAACATTGGCTCACAGTACTCACATGTTTGTTGCCCCATTAATTTAAACATTAAACAGCCTTGATATTGATTTTGATTGGTGTTCGTGCATTGGATCCCGAGGTTGATTATTCTTCCTTGCAACAACTGTGTATCTCCTCGTTTAATCTGTGGAGAGTAATTATCGAAAAAGTAAGAGTGGACGTTTTCCGTTTGATAAACGTGGTTTAAATTTATTTTTTTGTTCTTTTTGAACAAGGAAAAATAAAAACTCACCTGAGTTCCCTTGGCTCAAAATGAAACCTATGGAGTTTCTGGTTATACTTTTCATTGTTTTTAAAATGTCAACAAAAAATCGGTAGTTAACATTTGATGTGATATGAGACGTTCTGATATCTTTTTGTTTAAGTAAATTTATTATAGCTAAAGTAGAGTAAAAGATTTAAATAGAATACTTCATGGAGTTGGTCAAGTATCGGAGATCGAACGAGCTGAGCGCAGCGAACAAGTGAGATTTCTGATACAAACCAACGAGTGCGTAAATACTGTACGCATACACTTTTCATGGTGTATTATGTTTATTACATACATACTGAAATTAAAATTATTGTTTAATGACAAATTGTGTTGCTCAAATTGATTTCGAAAGCTCATAAAAGATGTAAGTTATATATTAAATGTTTTGACATTTGCTAGTGGATTTAAACTGTTTATCCTTGACGATACTCACCGCGGGGTAGTTGTTTTATTTTTCAAATGCCTTTCAATACTTTAAACAAGACATCTTAAGCTTGAGGGCTCATAATCTTCTCCGTCCTAACGTCTACCAGAGCGATTAAACTCCGCAAGATACTCGTTTGATTCTGCTGGCTATATAGTGTGCACTTCTCGCTCGTCGTTCTTTTCGTTTCTCAAAAATTCTTCCAACAATGTCAAGTGATTGACCGCGTTTAATAAAAATTTTTTATTCGAGGAGGAGGATTATCGAAACAACAGGGACCTATATTTAAGCGAGTTCTATCAGTTTGTTTCTGTTTTCTTAAATGAAGACTAAATTCTTACCTGTAGGACAAAGTAGTCGCGAAATATACGGCTACCACGTGTGAAGGTAAACACTTCCTTCATCTTACTTAGGTACTGGCTTGAATCCTGTCGCGCGCCATCGCACCCAAGATACCATGTCGAGTTAAGGTGCACGTTACAAGTCTGCCAGCCATAATTTCTACCAAAAGGAATGTTGGTAGGCATTTTATACTTGTCGGCTTCGTTTAGCGCGTATAAAGGCCCTCGAGGGTTAAGTTTTTCAGCCAGGAAGATGTTAATATTCTTGCAGCCTGGGGTTTAAAAATTATCATTTCAGTAATCATACCCTTTGCACACTTTCTCTGCGATCTGCTTAACGTACAATTAAGATTTACACGGAGAAAGCTGCGGATAACTGAAGAAAATTCTACAACTGGTTGGCTTATTTTAGGAACTTCTCTATGCAGTGCATATCATTATAACATTGCTAAGAGTAAAGGCATTTGTCAGGGCAGGGCAAAGGTTCCGTTATGTTTGCTAGAATGAACTGGAACAGGCATATATTGCATATTAGGTCTTTTACAATCTCTAAACCTAATGTGGTTGGCAATAAAGAACATAGTTCTTATTAACATGGTAGTACCATAAAGATTGTGCCTTCGAGCTGGGCATGCAAACAAAACAACAAAGATACATACATGCACGTTCATTTCCAAAGAGCAGCCGCTGCACCAGCCGTCTTCCAAAAGCAGTAGCCACCTTCAGATCAGACTGCGAGTACGAGATTGAGTACGACTACTACTACGACTACACTTTCAAACTAGTTATGTCCCCAGACCCAGTACGTCACTTCTCCTTGTTGCTAACCAGTAGAGAAGGAAGCTCTGTTTACGATTTTGGTGAGACAGATGCCAATCTAAAGCACGCGAACTCCCGGTTGGGGGGGGGGGGGGGGGGAGGAGAGACTCCCATATGAAAGTGACGGGAATGCTCGTCGGAAAATTATAATTATACCTCTAAAGGAGACCAATCTGGGCGTGGCTCAGGCTTAATTTGACCTCTAAGGCAGACCACGCTAAACAACAGACAACCAAGTAAGAGCTACAGTGATTTTAATTGCGCTAAAGATTGACGGCGTTTGGTTTTTTCATATAGATATTTCATAATGAACAACCCTAAGCGATACCTGTATGGGTAAAAATATTGGCTTTCCGTCCTGAAAACCCTAAGCAAGACCAAAATCTACAATTTACACCCCTAAGCGAGACGACGAGCATCCCCGTCACTTTCATATGGGAGCCCCCCCGGCCGCGAACTACGACTGAAAAGTCGTACTTTTACTCAATCTCGTACTTTTAGTTCGATCTGAACGTCGCTAATGTCATAAGCTAGGCACCCCGTATTTGTTGCTCACCGAGAGAAGCACGGAGAGCCTCGAATCCTAGCATTTGTTGGGTACGTTTAGAAACACACATTCTTCGTGCATAGCTAGATGCAAATACAAAGATCTGTCAGGCACTTGAACAGTTCATATATGACTTATTGCATGAGCACTCGCGTGTGTAAATAATATAAACTCACTTTAAAGAAAAATTCTAGGTATAAACTTTTATAAATGCTTCGCCCTCCTTGAACTTGGTAATTTGGTACAATGGCGCACTCTTACCTTGAAGATTTCTAACTTTGCTGTTCTCTAGACACGTCCACCCGTCAGCAAAAACAAATGTGGCTCTATCACGTGGACAGGAACACGAGCAACTTTCCTCGCCATTGTTGGCATCGAATGATCCACATATCTCTGAGCCCGTGCTAGTTCGGTTACATATCGAAGTGGGAACCTTGAAAGAGTCCCGGCTCCTCCACCACTGGTATAACCCTGATGGTCTGTTTCTGTTTATCACAAAAACGTTCCCTATCGCGAAGGCAAAGAACCCTTGAAAAACCAGAATCGATGATGCCGATATTGTTAGCTTCATTTCACTCGATATCGTTACGACAGTATTCTTTCGCCCTCAGTATTTAGAATTCTTCGTCAACAAAATGAGAAACGATCAACACGTATCACTGCTGTGTGGCGAAGGCTTAACAGTTTCGGCTTGTACTGTGGTTTCTCTATCGCCAAACAGGAAAATAATACATCATATCTATGATTTCGTCACGCTCCTGAAATATTATTTGTTTATTTTTTATAATATTTATAACTCAAATTTACATTTCCGTGCACGATAACAAGAAGTTAGATGATGCCTGCGGTTTTTATATTGTTCCGGCTTCCGGTCTAAACTTGGTACGCTTTGTTTCAACCAATAAAACCAGACACTTAAAAAGGGCTGTTGATGAAAGTCAATTTTTATATTCTTAGAACACCTTAAATATACTATGATGTACTTAGATCTAGCGAGTGGTTTGTGTTTTTAAACTGAAATCAAGTTGTGATAATCACACTTTTCTTTAAACTGTGTTCACATTTAGCTATCCTGCCGCCTTCTTCCAGCGGATCTACGGCTTCTGAGCATTTTGCTTTAGCTTCCCTTTTGTTTTGAGCTATTATTTAATCTGAGTTATTTTTGACTTACAGAGGCGAGTGGGTAGAAGAATTACCCCTCGTCACGAAATGGATTTAAAGTAAAATTTATAAATTTAAGAGCCATACGTGTCGTCTTCAATGCAAACGTGGAGATTTGGTCTCCAATGAGGAAGGCAAAAGCCTGAAAGTGTCAGTCTCGTTTTTTTTTTTTTGGCTTAAATTTCCTTCATTCTATTCAAAAAGCAATACCGACAATTAACCTTCTCGTTCAAATTCTGCATATCACGAAAACGTTCCTTATAAAGGAAGAAAGTTTTAATAATTAGGTATGCATGGTAATTCGAAAACTTCTTCCAAGAAATGATTTTTGTTGTTTTTGTTTCAATTATTGACAGTTTCACCTTTTGATAAGTTTATTTAATTTCGTTATGAAGCTATTTAAATTCATAGTTTTTCACCGAGCATTATCAGAGGTCTTCATTCATGTGGAATTTCTTTCGAGTTCTTTCTTTCGAGTTCTTTTCTCTGTTGATCAGATATTTTCGAATATATGGACAGAGACGAAGTCGAGGGCGACGTCTGAACAAAGAAATGACTGACGTAAGGACACTATTTGTATATCTGTACCAACCAAACTTCGCAAGTAAGATTCAGATTTTTCAGATAACAAACGCCATTTTGAAAAGTTTAAACCTGTGCAAAGGGTCCCAGATTAGAGCGAGTGATCTAAAAAATAAATCTGCCAGCACGAGTCACTGATTGTATGATTCATTTCATCAGAACCGCACAGTATATAAAGCATGAAGCAAACGACCATTTATAAGCCAGACAGGTCTCTAGATTATCGCTAATTAATAATTAATTAATTAATTGCGTAGAAAATTCACTGTGTTGTTAGTCTTGATTCCTTTCTTATGCAACACACCAACTCAAATGCTTGAGGGGTTTTTTTTTCTTTATTATAGAAACTACATTTGGTCAAAATATAACCTCTAACAATGCTTAATTAATGAAATACCTACTTACTATTCAGGACCCTCAAGAACATAATAAACAGGGCCTTGCAAGTCACTATTACTTTCTTTATCACCTGCCGAAATGTTCGGGTAAGTATCGTCTTCCAGAACTTTGTCAACTTGCTCATTTTTCCCTTTATAATAGCAGTTGAACTTAGAAGGGTGATCTAAACAAAGTTCCTCCAAAGTGTTATAAATGGGCTCTTCAAAAGAGATGGTACCATGGTGTCCCGGGTCCTTTGCTTCTTTAAAATTAGGGTCCTCCAAAACGTGATACAGTGGTTCTGCACCGTGATTTGAGGACCCCTCAGGTCCTTCGGTGGATAGTTCTTCCAGAAGATTCTTGACTATCTGTCCTAAATTAATGGAGCTATCAATTTGTAATGCTCCTTCATTGCCAGCAGTCGGCTTCTCTAGAACGTAATAGAATGGTTTCTGGTGGGTCTCAGAGCCACAGTTGTTATGTCCCTCCTGTATTTTCAAAGTGGCATTGAATTGACCTGAGCCAAGTCTATCATTTGTTGATGGGAAATAAGGCACCCTGTACGCTGATGCATAAACCTCTGGAAAAAAGAATTAACATAATTAAAAACAAAGGAGCCTCGATTACTTTACAACCAGGTTTTAAGATTTGAGTTAGCGAGAGGTTCGAGATACTAGTGTTCGAGTTGTCGAGATTCTACTGTATTACGTTTGAGTAAGCACGACAGCATGTCGACCAACACGGCTCCGGTCACATGCTCGTAAAGTGTCCAAATGTTTTGGCGGGAATGAACAGTGAAAACCATGTTAACAATCGTATTTTCTCATCTTCTCAGAGCCTATTTAAGCCACAAAGTATACGATCATCCCAAGTCCGCATGCGGACCGATATTTCGTTTTGCCCTGGTTGGTTTCTTTCGTCTTCACAAGCTGACTTACTTAGCTCTCCTGGCGGGATACTGAGAGCTTTGTAACCATCTTCATCATCAATCTGGATCGCTGCGTTTGTATGTGGGCCCCCGTTCAATGTATTCTACAAAGCAGGACAGAAAGCAGAGTTTAAAAAAATATCTTTACAGTACTGATCGACTGAATAATACGTTAATAGCTCTAAGGGCTTAAATCGGGCCAAGATCACGAGCTATTCGCTAGACATTATCATCACCTTTGTATTTTCTGCTTTGGTGCTTGCAGCGCGTGAACTAGGTATTTTCCTGCGAAAAAAAATGATTAAAACAATAACATCAGCAGGATTATTGTATCAATGTAAGCATAGATATACTAAGTACCGTTACCTTTTTCAGACACATGGTATATATGTTGTGGTTCAATTTTATCCTTGGTTCAATTTTTATTTACCCTTGTTTTTGTGCATGGCAATGTATGATAATAAGTATAAAACAAAGGAAAATAAAAATTGAACCAAGGATAAAATTGAACCACAACATATATCTGCCAGGCAAAAACAAAAACGCTTGGTAATTGCTGATGCTACTAAATTCACTGGGGCGATTTTTGTACCCTAAAATTGCTTTATTTTAGATACCACTTTCTCAACCTTTTGTGCGTGTTTTTCTTTTGGACCCATTAAATGAAGAGTACGATTAGTACCTCTTCAATTTTTCCTTATGAAAATAGTCGAGGTAGTTCTGAAAAACACGTAAGCGCCTGAAGGAACAACCCTAAGTACAAGCCACAAGAAAGAAAGAGAGAAAGAAAGAAAGAAAGAAAGAAAGAAAGAAAGAAAGAAAGAAAAAAAGAAAGAAAGAAAGAAAGAAAGAAAGAAAGAAAGAAAGAAAGAAAGAAAGAAGAAAGAAAGAAAGAAAGAAAGAAAGAAAGAAGAAAGAAAGAAAGAAAGAAAGAAAGAAAGAAAGAAAGAAAGAAAGAAAGAAAGAAAGAAAGAAAGAAAGAAAGAAAGAAAGAAAGTAGAGATTGCTTATAGTTTATTTTAAACATTATTCTGTGTCACTGTAAGAAACGAAAGAAAAAAGTATGTAAGAGATGTAAAAATTTGTTGCCTTCCTTGGCACGTTTATTTACGGTCGTGGTCTATATAACAAAAGAAAAAAAAGGTTACATTTACTTTGAATAGCGGTGCCGATAAACCAGAAAGCCAAAAGTAAAGAAAACAAGTATTACAATGGAGACACTGAATCCTGTAATCAGACCAAGAGAAAATGAACCGTTGTCTGTACTCTGATTACGGCCTGGTCTGGGACGAGGACGAACCTACAGGCAAAAATAGAAAAGAAAATTAAAAGAAAAGGAACTTGATTATTGCAATCAGAGGAATGATTCTTTTTTTTAAGTGTAAAAATCACCCTCAAATTGCCTACAAATTCTCAGACAAAGGAGTTTGATTCATAAACGACAGTGGAGTCCTGAGATTGACCAGTAACATAATTAGAAAGCGATATTATTAATGAATCGACTCATCCCTTAATGTGGAAAGTTTTTCCTACGACCGACAAAACATTGTGACAAATTGCTTTCAGTTAAATTTCACCTCAAGGTATTAAAGCTATCACCTATTTTTCAGACACTCCGAGAGCATAGTCAATTAGAGCCATCATGTACATTGTCTCGATTAGCGTTATACGAATAGGAAGTCCTCGACTTGTTTGCCTTGTATACCACTTATACAGTCGAAGCTCTCGTAAGCGACCACCTCGGGAATTCAGAAAAGTGGCCGCAACTAGAGCTAGTTGCTTACGAGAATGGACTCTCGTAAGCGACCACATGATGAGACAATAGAAAGTGGTCGCTTACAAGAGCTTTCAGCGAAAAGCTTAGCCTATGTTAATGGTTACTAATAGTTTTGTAGTAATAATATTGAAGAGTTTTTATTGCCTATCACAAAAGAGGTCGGCGTAAGTATAAGTCAAAGAAGCATTAGCACTTGTGTTATTTATTACTCTAAATTTGAACAAGAACCGAGTGCTTTTATTAAAGTGTTGACCGAGTGGTCGCTTACGAGAACTCAAAAACAAAGGAAAAAGCCCGTTGGTAATTGACAAAAGTGGTCGCGTTCGCTTACTGGAGCGGTCACTTACGAGAGCTTTTCATTATAGTCATTTATAGAGTTTAAGTGACAAGTCAAACGGGGCTTTACAATGCTGGTCGTAACTAGAGCTGGTCGCTTACGAGAGTGGTCGCAAGGAGAGCGAATTACAAACAATTGCAAATTTTAAAGCGCATTTTTCGAAACTCAATGATCAAATGTAATTTATGTCATCTACAACATTCATGTAAAATGTCTTGATTCCTTTTATCTCTCCCTGCTCTACTGAACTTTTAAATAAGAAGATTTGTATCGACGACTCCTGTCCTTTCAGTGTTTGTTGTTATACTTACATTTGGCGGGAAAGACGTGGTTGCTATCTTGGAATGCCTTGTTGCGTGGATAGCGGACTCCTTTGACCCAGGTAACGTTCGTTGGGAGCCGGAAGTAGTCCTCAGAATTGGCATAGGTGTTGGTTCCTCTGTGGAGGTTTGGCTCGGTGGCTTCAGCGTGGCAGACGTTTGTAAAATATACTCTGAGGCGTTACCTTAAGAATTATTATCGTTCAGTGTGAGTAGTTATTCTTGTTGCTTTGCCTTTCACACAGCAATAGAATCAGGGAAGGCACTGTGTTAAGTTTTAAGTTTACTGAACTTGAGTAAGACTTTAGAGGCCCGGTTCGGGAGCCATGAGACGGGGATCGAAGCGTCGGAAAAGAGAAGTGTCTGCTTTAAAAAAATACTTTTACTGCCCTATCTGCTCAAGGCTATTTATAAATCAAAATTCGGCCATTTCAGCTAAAGCCTAACCCTACGTAATTAATAAGTCAGTTACACCGCTTTAACGTACCGAGAACATAGAGTACACATATCTTCACGGCGCTAGTCGAATCTGTTGTGACTAAAACTTGTCAATAACTGGTCTGTGTAAGTGACTTGATTCCTGGCCCTATTTTTGCTACCCAGCACAATGTTGCAAAAGCATACCAGACAAAAAAAATCAAAACAGTGGAATATATGGTTCTAATTGAGCACAAACATATGGTCTAATAGTACGCTACAGTTTATTCACACTCACAAGTTTGTTGCCCCTGTAACTTGAACATCAAACACCCACGATACGGTAGTCTACCAGGATTGCTGCATTGGATACCGAGGTTGATTATTTTTCCTTTTAACATCTGTGCGGATTTTGTATTACTATTAACCTGTAGAGGAAAATATTATTTTCCTTAAACAACACAACTTTTATATACTCTCAGGTATTTTGGTAGCTACGGCTTTCGTGTTGTTAATTTAGGTGCATGAGCTAAAAAAACACCTTTTTTATAAATGTTGTTCTAAATTCTTACTGAACTTGTATGGAAATGAGTAACCCCGGCAAGGCCGACAAAGGATTCAACTGACAGTCCAATCTCGCGCCCAGTCTTCAAGCTGCTTGGCCAGCGGGTGGTCGCCGGAGGAGACTCTTGGGTAATGGAATTGTTACCGTAGGAATGCTATGGTTCATGGACTTCTTAGTTTTGTTACAGTGAAAAGCCAATCAAAAAAATCATTTTTTTCCAGAGTCTCTCCTGGCGACCACCGCTGACCAAGAGGCCTTGGGACTCCGGGTACAAGATTGCTGTGAGTCAGGTTGCAGTCGATTTCACTGCAGTGTGCATACTCGGATTTTTTTAGTCAAACATAATTCGATTTCTCATCTATGATTCTCTTGTCGTCACTGTCCTACAGTCACAAGTAAAACCGCAAATTAAGAAAATAAGTGAATGAAACGAGTCCACAGAGTAAATAACTATCGACATAAAGTCGGAAGTAGTGCTAAGTCTAAAGATTTCCTCACTGGTTTTGCTTTGGGCGAATCACGAAGGCCCGGTTCAAGTGTCGAACTTTACTTGCACCTAACCTAATGCAATGCAAATTAGCACAAACAATAGATATTGCTCATTTGCATTACGTTCGGCGCATGTTAAGTTCAACGTTTGAACCGGGCCTAATAATAAATATCGCACTGTGTTTTAATAAATGCAGCTCAATAAGTGTTGTAGGCTCAGTCTCCAGCCGTGAGTGTCTCGATGCGCCCACGGCTGGAGACTGAGCCTATAAGTGTTGCAAACCAAAAAAAATAACAGTGTCAGAAACCTTCAAAACAATAGTGTTGAATCATTATTCAAATGAATTATTTTGTTACCAATAGGGAAAACCGGTCAACCGGATCAACGCTCGAGCCACGTAGGGTAAACAGTTCCTGCATCTTTGTAAGATACTCGTTTGACGCCAATCGCGACCCATTGCATCCAAGATACCATGACAAGTTGAGTTTCACCTCACAGTGCTCCCAGCCAGCTTGCTCGCCGTACAGAATTTCGGTATACAATTCACTGCCTGTGTTTATCGTCCACAATCCCCAGGAAAGATTTTTTGGCTCAAAATTGGAAAAGATGCGATTGCTGCAACCTGGAGATTTAAAATAGTGTGTCAGTCTAATATGTCCACTCTAACCGAGGCAGCGATGTTATCTTCCAGCCTCATATTATCTACCGATATACCAGCCACCGGATGGGGTTAGTTGACCATATAAATATACAGATTTAGCCATGCCTAAAGGCGGAGCCGCCAAGGAATAAACTGGTGCTCGTTTCTCAAAAATAGTCCTGAAACTTTTCGGTCTGAAATATATTTCGGGGCTTTCTTTGGCTCGTTCGCTTTCGAAAAATGTTTCTCAAAAAGCCCGAACGGTGTTCCGAATTGTCCTCCAATATTATGAGGATCTGTTCTGTAAAACCAAGCTCGAAAGGTCATAATACATTAATAGAGGCTGAGCACGGCTTGATAATACTTTTTTTTTCGGGCATCAAACTGTACACATATTTTACACAGAAGCTCTCTCGCTTGGTTTTTGCAATGTTTCCATATCCTGTCATTAACTGTAAGTGATGCTTGAGCAGTTGCCTTGCGACTGTGCTTTGACCTACTGTTATGAATAAACAAACACAAAATAATAAATAGAGAAATCATTTTTAAAAAATTTCATTGGAAAACCCGTAAGTTTATACTTAAATGCAATTCGCGTTACACTTCCAGGACGGCGGCGGGTCCGTCCACGCGAATGAAATCGGCCGTGCATGGCAAAATATTCAAGACTATATCTGTCACAAATCTGAGCGCGTTTTCTAATAATATTTTAAAGTCAAAAGTAAATGACACATTTCTAATGACATAAATTAAATTTCCATTTCAGAATGTAATTTCTTTGACCGTAATACTCAAAATCATGCACCTTAAACCCTTTAAAAACTTCACTTATCCGGCTGTGTTTCAGAACAAGGCAGGCTCTCCGCCGTGAAGAGAACAAAGCGATAAATTCCTTTGAAGGCAGCTTTCGTAACTTGAACTTTTCGCCTTCTACCATTTATAGATATTAGATGTTTTTTCTCAAGTTTAAAACTACAGTACTGTCGAACAATCGTTTTGCTAAATAAACTTAAGCTTAAGCTTTTTAAAGAAACCTCCTTTTCAAAAACGACGATGGTCATGCGATTTCCCGCCAAGAACAACGCGGTTGCCCAAAAGCACTGCACGATTTCCCGCCAAGAAAAGATGGCATTCTCCACCCCCGGTCGGGTTGCCTTGGGACTTCCCTCCCCCTCCCCCAGAGTCTGTACGGACGGACAGATGGACGGACGTACGCTGACGTCACAACCAAAATTTTTCGGATCGATAGGTTACAGAATTTGCTTAGCAATGGAGCTCCGCTGGCGGGCTTTGCCCGCAGGCTCCGCTAATATACTGAGAAGTTAAACGAAAACAATGGCGAAAAACGAGAAACGTTTGTATTTATTTACTAGTAACTTAATAAGTGAAAACATTTTTATGGCCCAGTTTTGTGTATATCATTCCCATCGCACATAACCATAGCCATCTTGGCGCTGATCTCTTCTTCAACTCAATTTCATGGACTGATATCGTCAATTATTGTAAGCTAGCTGAATACCCGACAAACCAATCTTAAATGACAAAAATTGACTGAAGTTGAAAAATTAACAAATATCTTGAAATAAAAACCACGGAGCCCCGTTTTTGATCTGGTGACAAAATTTTCAAGTCTTCTAAAAATAAGTCTGCCGGTGCATCGGTAGCAGAAGCGAATAAGACAGGCTTTGAAGCAATTTTCTTGAGTCCATTATTGCATGTACATGTCAAAACTAATATTACAATACATAAGACTGTAAATTGTCATGAAATACATGTAATTGCAAATTATAAACTGCCGTTTTCTGTTAATAGTAGCAGTCCAGAGTAATTATAAAGGGGAGGGGGAGTGATTTTAGTACACTGTAGAAAATCAATTGTTCAGCTTTCTGGGTAACAGAGGTTTCTTGCGCTCACTTCCAATCAACGAAAGCATAAGACACCTCTGAAAACCGGTTCAATGTTCAGCAAGTAAAGTATTTAACTTCGACTTTCACACAGTGTTCAAATATTTGCTTCATGTAACGGAGAAAGAAGCCGTTTCACAGAGTGAATTTAAGTCTAAGAAACAAGGTATCTCGGTTTTATATTTTCCGTTTTTTTTCAAAAGTTTGACCTCAGTGTAACCTCTATCGCATTTAGCCATTTAAAAAACCACATGCAGTATGACAATATTTGATTCTATACTGATCTCTCTCATTCTTTCACAGCTAAACAACTTCAGAAAAACTACACAACCACAATGATTCTCTTACCTTGAAGCTCCCTAACCTGGCTATTGTCAAGACACTTCCATTTGTTGTTGTGAAAAACAAACGATGAGTTTTGAGAGGGGCAGTAACATGAACAACTTTGATATTTGCTGTAGTTGAGGGCTTCAAATGTTTCACATTTATTGCTTGTTCCAGTACGGTTACATGCAGAGGAAGAGATTTCAAAAGAATCCCTGTTGGACCATGGCAGTCCTGGTGGGTTTCTGTTGATCACAAAAACGTTTGCTACCGTCAGACCGACAAGGGAAACGTGCAAGAAAAGAATCGATGACGTCCATATTGGTAGCTTCATTTTTGTTTGACATCGTCTGAACGATTATCCTGCATGGCATTACACGTTTCGTACCAGACTCCAACGCGGCGAAAAACGTTACTGTTTTTGAAATGTTTTTTTTTTCTCTGTCGTCAGACGAAGGATAACGTTCTGTACCAGTGGTTTCGAACGTCTTATGTTGTTCTTCTCGTTATGCTTCATAAATATATTTAATTTGCACTTTTTAAACTGCTGCCATGCACGAGACCAAATTTTTTCACCATGGCAACCAGCCGCTGAGCGACATAAAGTTAAGGAGCTAATTGCCAATATGGGTACTAAAACCAAAATTTTAAGTGGCAAGACTACTTGTAGCTTTTATATAAATTGATCACGGCTTGACTAAATTATTGGTTATTTTGCATCCACTGGACAGGTGTAAATTACAGCACAGATTCGCTTTCTGTTCCATTTTGAGAACAAGGCATTATTAAACACGTTTCAAGTTTGGCAAATCTAAAGCTGAAAGTTTTCAAATTATACGGATGATTTGACTTTGATAGTTCCGTAAACCCTGAAATTATTAAAACTGTTTACAGATTATCGATTAGTAACGTGTGCTGCTACTTCAATCTGCTGGTTAAAACTTTAAAGAGCTATCCGCATCGGCTTCCAAGCAATCGTCTTAGTTGCATCTCACGTTACATTTCATTAACATTCCATTTTAAGAGAAGCATCAGTCGAGATTTGTGTGGCTCAAAATTTCATTCCTTGCAATTGTCAATTCGATTTTTTTGTTAAATAGCAAGAACAAGCCCTGTAAAAAGGTAAATATCTTTTTTTCACATCTAGTTAATTTGAAAATCACTTCTAAAGAAACTAAAAGGTTATTAACAATATTATTGTAAGTTTTGTTTTGTTAAATACTTACAACAAAACAATTACTTTTTTCAGAAAAATATATTTAATGACTGGTAATTGTTAACCCTTTCGTTTCCGTCACGAAAGCTGCTTCTTTATATTAAAACTATAATTTACTATAGCTCCATGTCCGTTGGAATCCACTTTTTTTTCATCTATGCATTTCAAAACTCGTAACAACAAAACTGAAGAAATTTTGGCTTTGAAAGAAATTGGTTTTAAACGTTAGTTCTAGGTCTCTTTTTGAGCATTGGCTCACTGTTAAAAACAGTATACACTGCGCCACATCATTACCAATATAATAATTACAGATAATAAATGAACAAAATATATTATGTTACAACATAGTTACTCGAGGGACTGGTTATGAAACTTTGCAAGTTTCAAAGGCCTTAACAAAGGTGCTGCAATTTATGTTGAAAGTACTACGACAGTGCACAATCTTTTGTTTTACGTTCGCACACTATGGCTGAATAACTTAACAGTGACATTCTTATTGGTTAGTTGCTCATGCAAAATTCAAAACCTATTGTTGTTTCTGCACCTTCAAGGCGAAAAACGGTAACAAAAACATAAAACAAAGGACTTAGCTGAGCTTCATAACCAGATTCTTTTATTAACTATGGTTACAATAACTAGTGCGTCTATGTTGGATCTCCACGCTGCATCGAAAAATGTTGTTATTATGTTCATAACAACAACTTAAGTATATTCTATTCCTTTTGATTTTGAAGTTCAAATGCCTGGATTCCAGATTGATTCGATGTCTTAGATCACAACTAAGAGGGAAAAAAGATTGGTCGTTTTCAGGGCTGGTCAACCATATTTTTTATAAGACGAGTTTATTGTTTTATTGACCAAATCTCTACAAGACCATTTTGGTATTAAAAAATCCATGAAGTGTGGCATGGTGCGCCAATCAGAACAATAAATTTAGTGCTCAGAATATTTCGGCAAATATTACAAGCAGCTGAGTGCGAGGGCGCGGTTCCTTCTACAGAGAAATGAGCACTTATTCGGTCTACTTACGGTGGGAATTGCGTAACCATATTAATTGATAAGGATTATGCATCCTAAGGGTCAGTGGATTGTGAACATTTCGTTTATGTGCGAAGACGTGTTTGACTAGTTTTTAGTTTAGCGGGATTTATATACATGGCTCGGCTTGTGACTTCTTACGAAGATGGTAAACCGGATATTTTACCTTTAGACAGAGCGCAAGAAATAAGAATTTGGATTTGAAAGATGTGCAGTAGCGCCGGATTGATTGCGATGGTGA
>OZ024899.1:31027270-31052013 GCA_964017195.1 Siderastrea radians | reverse complement strand
GTTTAATTCTGAACTAGGTGCAAAATCCAATCTTCAAGAATGTCCTAAACAACGCTTCCGGTTCCAGTGACATCTTGCAAATGATAAATACTTGAGCCTGGTACATTTCTTGACATTCCCGGAAACTTCTGAAAATATAGATTGTGAAAAAAGTCATTTTTGCATTTTGAAGTCTTTTTGAGTTGGGATGGGGGTGGTTGGAGCCCCCCCCCCCCCCCCCCCTCTCCCCCCGTCACTCCTTTTGGACCTCATCCCCGTCTGTTTTGAAGACGATTGTCGACTCTGAAAAGGCTTCGGAGTAAATGAGATTATAACTCCTTATAAACAGAGC
Source organism: Siderastrea radians (assembly GCA_964017195.1). Taxonomy (NCBI): domain Eukaryota; kingdom Metazoa; phylum Cnidaria; class Anthozoa; order Scleractinia; family Rhizangiidae; genus Siderastrea; species Siderastrea radians. The sequence goes on along the minus strand of OZ024899.1, from coordinate 31,051,682 downwards.
GAAGTAAAACTCTTTTGTCAATTCAACGACAGTAAACAACGCAGTGTGTTGAAAGCATTTTGGGCAACTACAAACCATAATACGTTTTCCACGATATCCCCAAGACAAACGGAAGGAACTTGTGGCTTCTTATAGTTTTTGAGGAATGCAGTTTTTGGTTTTAAGGGTTTTACTAAAAAAAAAGGACACGCCACTCTTTAAACCGGTCTCGGTATTTCTCGCTGATAAATTTTAAACAAAGGTGTTGGGTGGGGTGGGGTGGGGCATATGGCATTTTAAAAGAATGAAGAAAATTCGACAAGTATGAGTAAATTTATTGATCCAAGCTCTATACAAAATAGAACAAATTATTTTCAAATCGTAAAATAGATTCTTTTATAATACATCTGCAAATAGATAAATGGGAAAATATCAAGTTCATAATAGTGCAAAATTATTTTTAAATAGTATGGTAAATTATTTTATAATTTGCTTACGTTGAGAATTTGTTTTCTGCGGGAATAGCATTCGATCTGACAGAAATACAACGTATTAATTGGCCGGGTTTTGGTGCGTGGTATGATGTCAGAAAAGGCGCCTTTACGCACACTAAGTACGTGAGTCCCAATTAATGCGTCGCATTTTGGTCACGTCGAATGTAAACGTTAAAAAGACTGACGAAAAACACAGTAAAGCGGACCAAGACCCACTTATCTTTGATGGGAGAATTGCTGGCGTGGTTATTGCCTCCATTTGCTGCCATTTTCGCCAGTTTTTTTTTGGCGCTCGAGCTAAACTCGAAGCGAACTCTGCAGTAAATGAGGAGTTGGCTTTTCATCGTCAGATATGACAATTAAACATGCTTAAAAATAAAAAATCAAACTGGCTCGATACTCTCATCACGCTACATCTCAGTATTTATGAATTATTCACCTGAGTGTCGGTGAATAGTGGTGAATATTTACCGAGCTGAAGACGTATTGGTATGTAGTACACAAGTGAATAGCCACCTCCCAAAAGTTATTTTCTTTCCTGATAAATTCTGATAAACTCGCGCGAGGCGACTTCTACTTTCTCGGAGGTGAATAACAAATGCTATCCCGAGTTCGAGTAGCCAATCAGGACACAGAAAAACACAATTAACTGGTTTGGTATACATGTATACTAAATATATCCCAACAAATAGCTAGGCTAGCCTTACAGCGGAGCTGCTAAATAAAGAAAACCACCAAGATTAGAAGAAAGTAGTACACTCACGAAGACGATAACAGGTACCCCGCAAATAAAAGCAAACAAGAAACACAGATAAACAAACAAAGGGACTAAGAACTCCACAGAACATTTCCAAGAGGCCTGTTTTGGTATCTGTCAACAGCCTGAGTAATTCGGATTGAAGTTGTTGAATCGTTCCGTGCTACAATTAGCGCTTATGTCAAGCCCAGTAATTTTTTATTGATTATTCTATGTGGCAAACACAGCTAGAAAGAAAAAAGGGAAAATTAAAGTTTGGTGGTGTTTACCTGTAATCTTCACAGAAGCTGTTGACTTCGTCTATGAAATAGGTGCCCAAATTATGGAGTTACATCAAAACAACACAGGGAAACTGTAATCGTCCGGTAACTTTTAATTTACTTAATAGCTATTTGGCTAGCTACGAAAATTGACATAACAAAGTCAAATAAAAGTGTTCACGAGTTTTTGATTGTTACGAATTTTTTTTTGTTTTCAGTGAAACCCCAATAGTGATATACATTTCAATTCTCCTTGAAAGATCAATGTATCATCGAACCGACAGGTCATGGAAATAAAGAAAATGGCAACGATTCAGGAATTGTCTTGGCCGATTCAATTACTCTCTCCCTGCTCCAAACATACACTAACCCTAAACCTGTTACCACAGTGACCTAAACCAGTTACAACAAAGACACTTCTGAAACTATACGCTTAGTAATACGGGCAACATTTTCTTGAAACCTGTCTAAAAAGCGACGTCTACTTTTGCAACAGGAAAATTTGTTGCGCGACAAGGTTGTAATAAGCGCACAAACAATCTTTACTTGCATCGCAACATTGTTGGCCGAAAAGTTGCAGGAAAATGTTGCCCGCATTTTTGGGCCTTATTACACAGACCCTAAAAACCGTTATATAACGTCCTTGTTGTTCCTAAATCGATGAGAAGGGAGGCGGGTGACGTCACCTGACGACAACTACTAACAAATGTTAAGAAAAATGATAAACCGAGTGACAAACAGGGAGCACTATATAAGATCAAATGCTGTGACTGGCACTCAACTTCCGTTGGTGAGACCGGCTACTTAAGTCTTCAAATGTTTAACATCCGTTAGCCTATTGTTTATCCCTCGTTATTCAAATATCTTGCGTTGTTTGTCTGTGCAGCTGATGTCGCTGGTAAGTTGTTAAGAGACTGTACTAGGTTACAACCACTACCTAGGGACTCATAAGGCCCTTGGGTACTAGGGTCTCCCAGGGGCTCATACACGGGTTCCCTTTGAGCCCCTGCCGTATACAGAGTTGCGTACGGTGTACATGTATACATCTCTAGGATCTGCTCATAAAGTCCACTGGAGCTTGGTAGATCTGTGGCACTTGCCTTTTCTTTGGAGATTGGTAACCCTACGGTATGTGCATTTGGCTGTATGCTTGGGATATCACTGGAATGCACTGGTTCTGCCTGACCTTTTTCTAGCCTCTGGTACACAGGTATCTCGCAAACCTTTTTGTCAAGGCTTTGGTAAAACGTCCAGTCATCATAGCCATCAAGAGTGGTGTAGTCTGCTGCCTCATTGCTTTGTCCTACAGTGGAGGACCGGAAACACTTATAAGATCTCGAGATTTCCACTTATGGGAGGTTATAAAAAAAGTGTTTCTGTTTGGTTGTGACCATGACTGAGTCACCACTAAGGAAAAGAAATTGTAAATCAAATTTAACGTCATAGTGAGGGAGTAGTTGCCTAATCTCCCGAGCCAGGGGCTCATGAGTAAACACTTCCAACACGACGTCCAGGTCGAATTGGAATTTGGAAATGTTGGTTTTTATGGAGGGAGGAAAAGCGGAGTACCCGGAGAAAAAACCTCGGAGCAAGGACGAGAACCAACAACAAACTCAACCCACATATGACACCGGGACCGGGAATCGAACCCGGGCCACATTGGTGGAAGGCGAGTGCTCTCAGGATGGATAGCTACTTCTCCCCGAGGAGAAGTATCTACTTATGGAAAGTTCAACATATAGGGCAGATTTATTGAGTGTCATGTCTACGCTGGAACCAGACAAAGAGCGTATAATATAAGTAGGTCTAAATTACTCATATGTGACTAGAATCAATTGGTATTTTGTGTATTACGTACCTTCTAAACCCTGTTTGCGGTAAATAACTAATGCTTACACATTCGGGTTGACCGGGTTAATTTTGAATGAGCCCCCAGTTTTGGTATTAAATTTAAAAAAAAACCTGTCTAAATGTCTTTTAACCCGTTCACCCCTGAATTTCCGAGAAAATGTGATTTTTCAAGCTTTTAGCTAGAAGGATACCTGGATTTCCTGTGGATGCCCATGTTTAAAAATTCAGGAAAATGCACGGAGCATTTACAAATAATTATAAGGTAACATGGCAACAAAGCCCTCACTAAAAGCCTTAAGAGGAATTATTTTTAAATCGTGCATTTATGTAGACATGAGACACGACTAAAAAATGAGCCACAGTTCCATCTTACCACCGACAATGATAAGCTCTTGATATGTTGGTTGGTTGTCCTATGCACTGGATGGCATGGTTTGGCTTTCTCTTGGGGTTTCAAGTTGAATATCGGTGTTTGATTGTCCATGTACAGTGTTTCTAACTAGAGTAGAAAATTCAGTTAAAAAAATGTAAAAAGAAAAATAAATTAAACTGACTTAATTGCTAGTCCATTAAAACATGTTGTTTATTATAAGACTGAATTGAACAGTTTCTAGTTACAGCTCAACATGCACGCGTAGGTTTTTGTTGTGTTGAAATATTTCTGAAAGATTTTACCTTTGTTAGACAGCATGTGATGTGCTTTACAAGGTGAGATAAATATTATGGGTTGGGGCGCTGCTGGGGGCTGTATCGTCATCCAAAATGGTGGCCAAGAAGGGCCGCCATCTTAGGTTTCACTCAATATTAGAAATTATCAAAAGATGGCGTAAATTAGGATTGACGCTAGACATATAAAATATGACATAGTTAAATAATTTGCTGCTTTTGTTGACATTCTGTGTTTTTTCTCCGAACAAAAGGTGCAAAACATGCATATTTATTCAAAAATGGCTTGACCACACTACTTATGACGTCATATCTCGTACCCACAGCAACTGATTCTCCCCAAACCAAAACCAAAATGTGTCGTAAGAAATATGCATACAGCCACTGAAAACGGTATGTGCTGGTTAAAAATCCTCTTGAAAAAAATTAGCGAAAAACCTTCTGAGATGTGGTATCCAACCATTTCCTGTAATTTTTAATTTGAAATAAGTTCTTAATTAAAAAACATATTACAGAAAAGTTACAAGTAAGTTCATGCATTTTCAAAAGTAACAAAACAATGATTCACTAGCTCCTAATGACAAAGCAAGAAAATTTCTACAGTCAATCACCAGTCTAGACATAACGATCAGGTGAATTTCGTATTTATCTTACCTAACCTTTCTACGCTTGAAAAACACAATGATGATGATGACGATAGCGATTCCGAGAAAAACAGCTCCACCCACTGCAGCGCCGATTACGACTCCATTATCATTTCCATTCACTTGTGTTCCACTGTTACCTGGGCTACCCGCATCAACAGCACAACTAAATGATGCTGTCGTAGATGACATGGTCTGAGAATAAGCAAATAATTAATTAGCCATTATTTGCACATTGGACCTACATTGTATTATATTAAACATAAGAGGAGTAACGTCTTAAATAATCAATCATCAATCAATAGACTTTGTTTAACGGCGGTGACAAACCTGTGGTCTTCGAATTTCAGATGTAATTTCAGTGGAATTTTTTTTTTCGGGGGGGGGGGGGGGTTCTGGATGGAGGAGGGAAACTCAAAAACCAGGGCTCATGTCCTCTCTCTCTCTTATATGCCTATCAAATTTTTTTCTATGTGCCACCTAGTTAGTTAGCTCAGATGTCTCGTTAACCTTGGCATGTTCTTCAGTATGAAGAAGAGAGAGCTATGTTGGTGATTCAATTTCTATACGACTTAATGGTACACGAACGAGACCAGACTAAGTGAAGATGAGAGTGAGTGAAGAGAGTGAGTGAAATGGGAGAGATCAATAACATAGGTAGCGAGGTACGACGTGGGCAGAGAACTGGTTAGGACAGTTACTCAGAAGAGAAAGAGTGAACTTCTCCATGACAGCGTTAGGTAGGATGCCAAAAGGTCAAAGAGCGAGCGACTGGGAAAGGACCGAAGAGAAAGAGCAAATCAAGGCAGAATGAGAAAGTTGGTCGGACCGCGTTGTGACGGCCTTATACACCCTTTTGCACAGTAAGAGTTTTTATGTAATAAGTTCTAAGAAACTTTCGTTCTAAGAAACTAAGATACTTGCATAACCTCTTTCCCTGTCAACTGAGCAGCTTCGTCATGCATTCAGTAACGGTGCTTTCGATCCTAGCAGTATGGAGGATATCCTAGTACCTGGTTAGAGCACTGCAACTGTTGTACGGAAGGCCAAGGGTTCAATTCACGCTGGGTGCTCAGATTTTTTCTTCGTCCCACGCTCGTGACAAACTGGGTATCCAATCTTTTATAGTTGTTCATCTTGTTTCATGACATTAGGATTCGGGGCGTGGAGTGGTTCATTTATACCTCTATCGTTATTTTCTATCATTCATACTTCGTTTAGGTCTTGTATGCCTTTACTGCATTCATACACGTGCATGCTTATGTCCGATACGCTAAGCAATTGGAGTATTACCTGACTTTTTTTTTATTGTAACAAAATATTCCAAAAAAAATTTTTTACAAACGTTTTTTTGTTATGTGTACATAAATACATAAGATATCAATTGATAATAAATTAAATTAATTATAAGTAGCTAGAGTATTACTTGACTTGGCCTTTCCTAAATTTTCCTTAGCACGTAATGTAAAGTCGCCCAGTATCTTCTGAACGACAGCGTAATTTCAGTGGCTGATCCAGGATTTTTGAAGGGGGGTGGGGAGGGTGAAGGGGCTGACCTGACGGAATGATATCGGAACAATCAGAGACAAAATTGCATCAGTGATAGTTTTGTTCCCTTACTTAACCACGAAGAGGGGAGGGGTGGATCCACCACCCCTCCCCCCTGGATCCGCCACTGAATTTGTTCTTATAATTTTATTTATTTCATGCATTGATATATATGGTAATGGCGGGCCTGGGAACCAGTTGGCTCTGGGAACAAGTAATGGCCCAGTGATCTGATTGGCTGAAATGGTAATTTTCATCACATACAGTTTGCTAACTGAAAAACACTGGTAATATAGAGAAACATGGAAACCAAATCAGTCAAGAATGTATTCAGCATGCCGGCCACAACCATGAGACAAAGAATAAACCAAAATTAATCTTTGACAGGAGCCAAACTTATTGACTTTCTGTACTGTGTAGATGTTCCAAACACCTGAGCTTCAGGTCATATTTATCACGTTCATATGTGAAACAAGACCTGTATGTTGCCAGGATCAGTAGCGCTTAAGTCATCTTGTATCTACAGACGAAGATGGTCATGAAATAAGACAAAATAATGTTTATATTTTATTTATTAAAAATCAAGTCTGAACGGGTAGTCAATCCTTGTTTCACAAGACAAAATTGGTCACTCATGGTAGTTACAAAATATACTGGATATAATTATCAAAATTGAATTTTTACAAATTCTTTCATGAGTATACCTCTATAATATAGGCAGTTCGTTTGCTCTATCTCTGATGCAGACCTTCAAAATACAAACACTTTGTCCTGTTCCCAGGTGTCCATATTAAAGAGGTTCGTCTGAACTGAGGTATTTTTGAAATACCACTTCAAACATTATTACGAATATTAGTAGACCGTTACTATTGGTTTTTTTTTTACAATTTTACCTTTTTTGTAATAAAATGTAGTTTAGAGTGCTGAGTTTTAATGAGACCAGCGGTACAACAGGTTTTTAACAGCTACATTTGTCTCCGATAAAGAGTTGTACTGCATTGCATTGTACTGTGAAATTGTGTTGTATTATAATATCACGAGGTAGTAGTTACAAAAATATGAAATATTACAACCTACAAAATGAGGAATAAAAAATACTTATGTGAAACTACACTTTAACAAAGTGGAAATGATACAAAAATATTGACAATAAGAAAAGGAGCCCAACCTTCCATGCAGGGGCTCTTTGCCTGATCATGCATTCTTCCTTTGTAGTAAAAAAAAAATGGCACTAGAGTCCATAACTTCAAGAGAGGGGGGCGCGTACTGATATTTCACATAAAAAATAACTTTTTTTTCATGCAAATGCCAAAGACATCTTTGGCATTATGACAATTTTTTAAAGACAATAACCTCATACGTTTCTACCCCGACTTTCAAAACATTCTCACAGAAAATTTCAAACCAATTTAATTCTCTTGCAGATTGTCTGGGTTTTTGCTTTGAATCATATAAAAACTGTTTCTGGACTATTTCCAGTGCATGCATTATCATATTTGTCATTGATCTACTCGCTAAGGCAAGGTTGATATTAACCACAAACCTTAGCTGTCATAATTTCTCTTCTCGTGTGTCAACCATATCCAGCAATACTGTTAAAAATTGGTAACACTTGCTGCACAAGTAGACAGAAAAGCCGTTGTTCTAAAACTGATTATATTTCAGCACACAAGTGTCTCTACTAAGTTTTAAGTTTAATTTTAGCAGTGGTAATGTGTGACATCATCATTTTCAAAATTTCATGTTTCAGTCCTCCGAAAACCTACCAATGAAATGTTGGGCACTATAATTTTAGTAGGACCAACATTTTGTGTGGACGTAGTCTGACCTGTTCAAATAACGATTTTTTACACGTGTACACTGTACGTAGCATTTCGAGTAAAACTCATAAAGAATACTCGGCTGTATTATAAACGTTTCTGTTGAACACCTACGAATTTTTACATAATATACGTGTCATAAAAAACAAGAAGCATTTTGTTTGGGAGTATTGTACCTTTTAACATCGTATGGCTCTAACACTGACACTTATGGCTCTACTCAGAGCCCAAACTGGCTGTAGACGTACACTTTGACCAGTACACTATGAAACTGACGATTCTGACTGAAGTTTTTAAGATGCCATCACTTTACCACTCTTACTATTTCATTTTAATTTTTTACAGTCAATCTACATCAGGTGTGATCAACAGTTCAAAGATTTGAATCAAGTCTTTGCAAAACTACCCATCAGTTTGATTGAAAAATAATATTACACCTTAGATTAAACTGAGAATTACTCTGAGAATTTTCCATGGAAATTTCAAACTGAAGTGTTATTTTGAAGATACAATTCAAAATCTTTGAAATACTGGCCACAAGTGACGTAGGTTAACTGTAAGCAGTAGAATAACAACTGCTCAACATGTAGAATGAGGGTCACCACTCTCACCCAAGGCTTCATACAAGTCTTCTGTAGGCTCCCTCAGGGCCTCATAGACAGATTCTCTCTGAGTCCCTGGTCTCTGTACAGCAGCATTTGGCACATCCATCTCAAGAGTCTGCTCATACGCTAGGTTATCATGCCCACTTAGAGGACGGGGCTTATTTGGAGCATGCTGATTTGATCCACCAGAATCGGGCCCCTCAAGCACATTATACAGGGGCTCATTGATAGGGGCCCCCTGTTCAACCAATGGGATCTTTTTGGCACCAGGGCCCTCAAGAACATTGTAGAGGGGTTCCTGTCCAGTGCTTGGTCCATGTTCAAGGGATTTCTGATCAGATTCAGGGCCTTCAAGTACATTGTACAAGGGGTCATTGTCAGGACTCTGTCCACTGATTGGACCATTTTGAGCACCATTGCTCTCTAGCACAATTTCAGCTGAGTCATATGTGGTGTTAGGTCCTTCAAGAACATTGTAGGGAGGGTCAACATTTGTGGCTTCATAATCTTGCCCTCTATCAGGCCCTTCAAGAACGTTATAGAGTGGTTCTGGTGTGGTCCCTTGTTCTGAGCCAGGCCCATCAAGGACATTGTAGACTGGTTCAGGAGTCAAACTCGACCTCTGACTTGGTTGTCCTTTGGCACCAGGATTAGGTTTTGGTACTCCTGTGGCAGTTTTTCCTTTTGCAATTGGAGTTCCTGTGGCATTTGGTAGTGTTGTGTAACGTGGTTTTGGTTTGAGGTTTGGCGGACCTGTGGTATGCACTGGCTCTACTTGTCCCGCCTTTAGGCTCTGATACACGGGTGTCCCAGGCCTCGGCTTTTCTAGGCTTTGGTACACAGTGCAGTTGTCATACTCATCTTCAGGGTTGCTGTATACTGCTTTTCCATTACTATGTCCTTGTGGAAAACATAAATCAAAAACTTCTACTATACCGTATAGAGAAATCTTGTTTTTAATACAGTTGTAAGGGAAAATGACCATATTCAAGGAAATCTTCTGGTAGTCCTGTGGTCGCTAAAAAATTCACCCAAGCTTTTTAAACAATTTTTAAAACGGTGACATCACGTTTTTCAGGATAGACTTCCAGAATCAAAGTTCTGGTTGACAGTCTGACAAGGTTGGTGCAACCTAATGGTCAAAAAAAGCAGAGAGCAAAAAAAAAAAAAAACACTATGATCCCATTGACTGAAGGGCAACAATCTACACAAATTTCAACAACTTACTTTAATTTCCAGAGGGAATTTACATGCATATAGAGCACATTAGTGTCTCTACTTGAGAACAACATGAGAGGACAGGATTCAAGCACGTAAGTATGCTTACCATTGGCAACGGTGAGGAGGCCCTGGTAGGTTGGTTGGTTGTCCTGTGCCCTGGATAGCATAGTTTGGCTTTCTGAATTGTTTGGGCTTTCCAGTTGGATGTCATTTTTGGAGGTTCCGTACACAAGGTTCTTAACTAATGTGAAATGCAGATTAAATTAATAAAATGAGCTCTACCTAGGCTATTTGGGAAAGACAAAGATAGAAGTCTGTAGTGTACTCAACAGATTGAAGGAGTCAAGTGGCTTATCAAGTTTCTGTAGCACATTAGGAGCATTACTGCTATGTGGGAGGCTACATGCCACACATAGTCCATTGCAGGGCTACCCCTTCCCCCACCCCCCCAAAGCAGTTTGCTCCACTTCCACAACTGTATGTTGGTACCCATAAAAAACCTAACAGAAACAACTGCAAGTCGAGTTTCCTGCCTAAGCAAATAACAAAATGGCAGAGACAAGCTTCAAACCACCAACTTTCCCAACTCATGATAAAAAGACTGCTGCTCACACAAACTACCATGCCTCTACCACTTGGTTAACTTTATTATTACTGTTTTTGTCTCTTTAACAAATTTTTGACGTGTTTTTGTTGGTTAGTTAATTGAACTCTTGGCCAATTACAAAAAAACACGAGGTGCTCCATTATGAGTCACTGGAAAGTATGTAGCCACATCCTATCAGAAACAATCTGCTGAGAAAGTCTAAATATATAACTTGCAGGGTTCACGCACTTTTGAACAAACATGGAAAGCTTAATTGACCTAACACCCACCCCTCCACCCTACCCTCAACACTGAAATGGAGGAAGGTGGTAGAGCTGGATTGTCCATGAGAAATAGCTATTATGTCAAAAATAAACCTCAAAATAACGATGTCCCAAGTGTTTTGCAATCACTTGTAGTACAACTTGTGGACTTAATACTGTTACATTTAATCAACACAAATTAATTTAAGATGCATCAATGTACATTAAAGTGCACCTAACCCCAAAATATTTTTTTCGCTAAAATAACTCTTTGCACCTGTTCGAAAAGCATTGCACCTTTTTTATGAAATCCCCCTCAGTCTTGACTTTTTATAAATAGGCAGTAAAATTTACGAAATCTAGCCATCATCTGTTACACGACCGAGCTAGTGAGGGGCATGGGTTTATTCCTGATTTGACATGACAAACTGATTTGCATCTCCTTAAGTCTTTGTAAACATGCATGCAAAGCAGTTCACGGCGTCACATCAGGAATAAACCCATGCCCCTTCTCGGTAGTGTGACAAATGATGCTTAGTTTTTGTAAGTTTTGAAGTCCGTAAAAAAGTCAAAACCTGCAAATAATGGCAAAATGTTTTTTAAATAGGTGCAAAGTTTTATATTAGTGTGAAAAATATTTTGGGGTTAGGTGCACTTTAATTTGCAAACTTTACAAAGCAGCGCAACTGTCGTTTAATTCTCACTGGATTACATGTATAATTTATAATACATTACCTTGTTTGCTCTGTTTTTCCATGGTTTTCCTAGGCCATAACATGTTACAAAGTTAATCAACTGACTGGGGAAATTCCTCAATTTACCATGATACACCACTTAATAAAATTATCATATGTTTGGTATAAAAATTAATAATAATTGTTAAGTGAATCACAAATGAAGAGCTTTCTTTGGGTAATAGAATATACCGTAATATCAACTACAATAATAATTATCATTTGGAACAGACCTGGCCCCAGTTGTTCAAAAGTTGGATAGCACTATCCACTGGATAAATCACTATCCAGTGGATAAGTATTATCCACTGGATAGTGATTTATCCAGTGGATAGTGCTATCCAACTTTTGAACAACTGGGGCCTGAGCATTTGGATCAAGCAAATTTAAGTATTTTCCAATGCCCTGAGTGAGTTCATTGAATTAAATGAACTGTTAAATATCAGCTTTTCAGGGTAAAAAGAATATTAAATACATGTAGGCTACCTTAATAACTAGCCAACATATGCAAGACAAAGAAACAAAGTAAAACTAATAGGGGTGTCTTTTATCATTTTAAAATGACAAATAATGCTGGCATTAATAGACCAATGAAACTTGGAAGCAACAGGAATAAGACAAAAAATTTCTAGCAGTCAAATAATACACCAATCTTACCCTGCCTTTCTCCGTTTCCAAAATACAATGATGATAATGACAAAAATTCCAAGAACAAGAGCTCCACCCACTGCAGCGCCGATCACAACTCCATTTTCATTTTCACCAGTCTGTGTTCCTCTGTCACCTGAGTTACCACCGCCACCAGCAGAACTAGCTGGCACTATCATACTTGAAGTGGTCTGGCAAAAAATATAATAATTTAGACATTTCTTAAAATTAATGTACAAAGTATTTTAATATTCAATCAACTGGACTGTATCACAGTCACGTATCAAAAGTAAGCTCAACGACAGACATAGTGAGGAGATGAGAGTTCAGCTTCTCGCTAAACAAATTAAAAACACTCAGGGACTTAAATTACACAGTACATTTGAACTGCAGTGTCTTAACCACAGACAGTCTTGAATTCTCCATTTTTCCTAAAGTAGCTCTAGGCCACCTTCATTATGACATTATACAATTTCAGTAATCATTTTTTTCTTTTCTCTTTTTTTTTCTGAGAGATCCTGGTAGGATTCAACACCGTATAGCCCAGGATCCTGAAAAGATCGTATTTAAAATCCTAATTGGGATCCTGTAGGATCCGTATACGTAGGACCCTATACAGTGTAACGATAGGATTTCTCTAAGATCTTGTGCAGGATCTTCTGAACGACGCTAAAGGAGTTTTATGAGATCCTGAGGATCCTATAAAACATGGTTACGATTATTGCTATTTTAGGATGCTTAGTATTATCCTGTGTGATCTTACAGGATACGACAGGTTCCTAGAAAATCCTATGGGATCCTGTGTAGGATTTCTACCAGGAAAATTTTCACAGGTGGTGGGTTGCATTCCACATGGTTGTCCAAACCTTCACAAAAATTAATGGTAACAAACAGCAGACTGTAACATGGCAGCTGTTCAACTTAAACAACTCCTTGTGTTCTTCTTAAAAAGGTGTCTGCCTAATAGCGGAGCCAGCAACAAGCGCGTCAGTGGAGCTCCATTGCTTTAAAGGAAATTTGGTAACCTAACAAGCCAGGAAATTTTGGTAGTGACGTAATAGTCACGTAACCGTCCGTACGTACATCTGTCCATCCGTCCGCACCACAGGCTTACCAATACACTTCATACACTGGATAAAACCCTGTGCTGAATCCCCTGTGTTTTTGGCGCGAAATCGCATGTTGACCCACGTTGTAGCAAAACAAGCAAAGACAACAAAAGTCAAACAAATTTGTTAATGGCAAAAAAAAGTTCAAAAAAATACTCAGGTGTCTTTTTGGTGGAAGGGGAAAAGTTCAATTTAGGCGAAAAAAAATTAGGCGACAAAGTTCAGGCGCGAAAAGTTCAAATTTGCCACGCCGGTTCTGTTTGAACTCGGTCGGCACACCGCTTGAGTTCGCAGCTTTTCGCAGCGGTTTCGACACCAAATATAGCAGAACTAGTGCTTTCTGGTTTTTTCTGTCCACAACCATGGTTTTTGTGGCGTTCCCAACACATTTTGCCAGGAAAAACACCAGCATTTTCATGCTGATAGGCAGCTTGTCACGAAGAAAGAAATAACTATTAAAATTAACTTGCAAAATGTCAAGGAACGCTCATGGCCAAGTGGACTAATATCCGACTTCAAATGCCGACGACCCGGGTTCAACTCTCAGCGAGGGTAGGAACTTTTTTCTTTTGTTTTTTTCTTTTCTTTTCTTTTCTTTTTTTTTTTTATTTAACGACTTGAATGAGAGTATTTTCACAAATTAATAACTGCCAGCAATAAACAAACAAACAAACAAACAAACAAAACAAAAAGGGAGGCTCCGCTTTTAGGCTTGGCTAAATCTATATATTAGTGAGGTGTTGCCTTGGAGAACTGTCTGTCCTAGACAAGTGTCTGACTTAAAGAGCTGCTTGCCTTGGAGAGGTGTATTTTCTTGGAGAGATGTCCACCCTAGAAGGGTATCCATCTCAGAGAGGGCGAAAAGTGTCTGTCTTAGAGGGGTGTGTGCCTTAGAAAGGTGTAGACCTGCATTAAACTTAAGAAGTGTTCAGATTGAAAGAAAGCGTGCAGTACATGTACATGTACTCACCTTTAATGGCTCTGTGGGAAAGACCACTACACTGGTAGAATGGAGTGGGATTCCTGTGCTTACTTTTTTGTTGGTTGTGTCATCTGAAGTGACTGGTAACAAACTTTGAAGTCCAGCTCTTGAGGCCAACAGAATTTGTCCAGTAGTAAAAGCAGAAATTCTTGTAGTTTGACTTCGTGTCAACAGAATGAATGATGATGTTGGCCGTGGCAATGCTGGTGTTCCAGTGTTTAAAGTCACTGTTAAGGATGGTGATGATGACAAAGACAATTTCTTATGGGAGCCCGTGAAATTAAATTTCAAATTTCACAGGAATTGTGTAAACACGGGTAAAATAGGTAAATTTTTGTGCGTAAGATTTCATTTTGTGAAATTTGAAATTTATTTTTTCCAGCTCCCATAAGAAATTGTCTTTGGGGTTATTACAGATAACAAATTACATCCATAGCTCTCAAAAAATGTAAAAAAGAATTCAATATGCTTTAAATTATTCTGGTACAAGATTTTTGTCCACTGAAAATTAAAATTATCCAGTTTCCTAATGGATTCCGTCTTAAGGCTTGTTCTTGTCTCTTTCAGAGATTTTTGAGTCAGGTTTCATTTTCTTCACATTCGATTTAGAAAGCGGTTATCATCATGTTAGTATTGTTTAGCACCATCAACAGCTGCTTGGTTTCAGCTGACTATTTTCAGATGGTATAAGAAGGTACTTTACCTTTAGCGTTTTACCTTTTGGTTTGTGTACAGCATGCTATGTGTTTACTAAATTACTACGCCCATTGGTAGCGCATTGGAGATCTATGGGTCATTTTTTTTCTTGTTTATACTGACGATGGGATATCAGGTGCCAGTGATAAGATAAGTGCTAAAGCTGCTAGTTTCAACCAGAAGAGAGATCTTGCTCATTCTGGCCTGAAGTGTAACAAGGCTAAGAGTAATTGGGAGCCACGACAAATTGGACAAATTGGCTTCCTTACATTATTAATAGCACTGATATGATTTTTCAAGTGCCTTTGCCAAAAATTGAGAAACTTAAGAGAGCCATTCTAACTGTGCTGGATACCGACTAGGTTCCTTTGAAGGATATTGCGCGAATTGCAGGTTACCTGATTTCTATGACTATTGCTTTAAGGCCTATTGCTAGGCTGTTTACAAGGCACGTGTACTTTGTTATTTCATTTATTTATTTATTATTTTTTGTTATTAGTTGTAGAAGATCATGGCATGATCACATTGTTGTTTCTGAACAATTAGCTCAAGAATTGAAGTTTTGGTTACAGCACATCGATGCATTTAATGGCTATGCTATAAAAAGAAAGTTTTCCGCTATGGCAGTTGCTTATAGCGACGCCAGTGACTCTGGTTTTGGTGGACTTTTGGCCCTCATTGGATCTTATGTTAGTTGTGGGCAGTGGAGCGAGTTTGAAGTGGCCCAAAGTTCCACCTACAGAGAGCTTAAAGCCACGTTGTATGTTTTACAGTCATTTTACAAAGTACTGTCGCACCGTAAGGTCAAGTGGTTTTCAGATAGTCAAAATATGTGTAGAATAGTTTCAGTAGACAGCCCCAAGCCTGAGCTGCAAAGTATTGCCGTAAGTATTTTTCAAGTTTGTATGTCGTTCGACATTGCCATAGACATGGAGTGGCTGCCTAGATGCGAGAACGAGAGGGCAGATTATATCAGTAGAATCGCCGACTTGGACGAATGGTTGGTGAACCCTTCCTTGTTTCATTTGGTTGACTCCCATTGGGGTCCTCATACGGTTGCCCTTTTTGCTTCTTATGACAATGCGCAGGTTGAAAGGTTTAATTCCAGATTTGGCTAACTTAACCAGGGCAACTGAAGGCACATAAAAAAGTAGTCGTGATTACGAGAATTCCACGGAGAAAATGGTGTTTGCCTGTGGAGGATACACAGTGGAAGGTTTGCTTATTACGTCATCCAGTTGGTCGGGCTGGTTGAACCGTTGTACGTCCGTCTAGTCGTTGTGAGTCGTGCCACAAAGGAACAGGAAAATTGAGAAATTTTAAGCCAACAAACTAGTAGAGTAACAAGTAAGAGACAGATCACAACACATAACATAACATCACATCACATCACATCACAACACAACACAACACAATGCAATACAAGGCAGACAAGAAAACGCAACACAACCAGTCGAGGTAATGTTGAGCTCGGCCAAAAACTCCACGAAAAAAAATGGTCAAAAAACTCTGCACATTTGTTCTTTGTAGATATCCTGGATTCCGAGTTTTGGAGAGATAATCATCGCAGTTTAACTAGCCTGCATTTAATTGATCTTGCCAAGGAATTTCCGGATGTTGTCTTGCTTGCTAAAGCTCCTAGTACCATGGACAAGTATCGGATGGTTTGGCTTAATTGGAAACATTGGGCTGCCCGGTTCCCTTCCATCACCGCCTTTCCTGCGAAGCGCTTTACTTGAAGGACCTGCTCGATTCAGCCAGATCTATCACAACGATTTCCTCAGCAGTGTATGGCATCCGGTGGGCGCACTTAGCAGCTGGTCAACCTTCTCCTACTGAGCAAGACATTGTAAATCTACTGTGGAGGGCTGTAAGCGTCTTTTGGCCAAGCCTATTAAGCCGAAAGATCCTTTACCAGTTGATGCTTTTACTAGGCTTGTTGAAGCTCTGGGTGGTTCCGGGCATTGATAATCTTTGTTTACTTGTTTTGCTCTTAGTTAGTTTTGCCAGTCTCATGCGCACAAGTGAGCTTTTGCAAGTGAAACGTAAGAATATTTAGTTTTTTTATACGCATATGTCTATTTCAGTTGTTAAAAGGAAGAACAATCAGTAAAGCCAAGGTCATGTGGTAACTATTAGTCCTACTGGTAATTCTACGTGCCAGGTGTAGTTATGACAGAGAGGCTTATAGCGAAGGATCAATGTACAGGCGATAGCCATCTAATCTGCAGGCTCGTGAATTCAAAGAGTGGTCTCAGAGCTACATTGTAGTTGTTCTGGCATTTTGTACACGAGAGCCCTTGAAATCTTGAAATCAGGCATGAAGGAAACCCACAATGGAGCAGCCTGGTGAGAACATTCATTTATTTTTTCAAATTTCAAAGTATTGGGCTTTAAAACCTGCAATTGAAAAGAAACTGTCAAGGCTATATAATTATTAACCATCCAATGCATGTACTTACAAGTCACTGTTCCTACTGCTTTTAACAGAACACAGCGTGTGTAAGAGGTGCAAGTTACAACAAGGCGGATGATCCTGCCTGCGAGTTTTCCTTTATCGCCTGTATTCCACTATGAGGTAAGAAACAAGAGACTGCAGTCAGACAATGTAAGTTTCAGACAAGCCTTTTCCTCAGAAATGAAGAAAACTTGAATACAGTACCAGTCAAATGTAAGTACTTGACAGCGCCTTGCATCTCAATCCTCACTTCTTGAGTCTCAAGTCGAGTTTCAACAATTTCGAGACAAGTCTTTCGAATTTCTTGCCCAGAAACTAAAATAAGCATGTCGCTTGAGTGAACTCTTGAGAAATACTGGTAAACGGACCAATTTCATTGGACCTTGGTATAATGCAGCTCTATTGTTTTCAGGGCTAGGGTCCATTGTTTTGTTGTTTGTTCTATTGTTTTCTCAGCAAATCAGAGAAGACCTTGTAAGAGCTGCATACCACCCCGTTGTATACATTGTTCAAGTCCAAGTGTATCGAAAAACGAGATGCAAGTGTCACAGTTTTAAGCAATAAAAATATTGACAAATGACACATGTCCATTTAGAATTCGCTGCTCTTTTCCTTATAGGGTAAATGAACCACTTTTAAGTTAATTTTTAATGTTACCAAAATTGTCGCAATGATTCTCAAGCAGCTATTTGACAAAACGTACATGTACAGTCACTTGTCAATTACCTGTGAACTACTCTAAATGTCAAGCTTTCCCCTGTTATTGAGCAAAAAAGGCATTTCACGGGCCGTAGTGACAAGCTTTGTATAAACAATCCTGAATTTCCTAATATTTATGAATTTGTGTTTACCTGTAGGCTAAACAAAAAGGCAAAACATCTTTCATAAGTCTGGGTTGCACCAAAAGCTTCGTTGCATTATGCATTGACGTGAGATTTCAAATTTCGCTTTTGAAGTATGCAAAGTAACTCACTTGGGGCAAAAAAAAAACAACAAAACAAAGTACTGGGTATATACATGTATGTATGTATAGTTCATTTTTTGCTTTTAAATGTTCATCGTCTTTTGAAAATGGATGTAAAGGGAACTAAAGGCATATTCACAATACCAAGTGAACTCAATTTACTGAGCTTTAAGATTTATAGTTTGCACACAAATGTAGATACCAGGTACAGTGTATTGATATCATTAGTGTTTCATGAATCATTATGTACTAGTTGGCATTGTGTGCACTGAGGGTTGATGTGAAATCCTTGAACTCGGTGTGCCAACGATTATTCTTCCTTTTTAGCTTTAAGAAATCAATCGTTTCCTTGATGTTCTTTATGTCAAGTTTGCACATTCAAAGCTCCTTGTTTCTCAGATCTCAATCCTCAATTCTTGTATCTCAAAACTCAAGATGTTTGAGTTTTGAGATCCAAGAATCAAGCTTTGAGGATCGAATGGAGACTACAACTTACATTCGACCGGTACTGTAGATAGTTACTGCAACTTTTTGTACAGTCTAAGAGAGGCATTCATTGGAAGCTAAGGAAAAGTCACTTAACTGTTAATTATTAATTATTTTTATTTATTTATTTATTTATTTATTTATTTATTTATTTATTTAATGCTTTTGCCACAACATCTAATAACTAAATCTAAACACCCAGGGCATTTATTAAATTTTGGGGGTTTCCTGGAAGAGTTTATTAAAGATCGGGGCATTAATATTATAAAAGAGAGATAGGTATTTGTTATGTTAACTTTTTTCCTAAAAAGTATAAAAGTAAAGGTTCAACTCTTCTTAAATTCAAAGGCTGCTATACAATGAAAGGATAACTAAAGGTTAGTGAAAAAACTCTACATTACAGTAGTTCTCAATATCCATAACACCAATGATCGTTTACTATGTTTTTAAAATTTCACTGTCTTTGTCAATATTAGAATGAATATTAGGATGATTTTATCAGAGTAGTTCATCTGGTTCAACCTGCTCTTCTCAAAAGGCATTTACTGGACAGGGTAGATAACCAGTCTTATTAGAGAGGGGGTTTACCTCAAAATACCTTACCTAGTATGTCAGAGGGGCATTTTTTGGATTTGAGGCATTTGTTAGAGAGCGGGTGTCAGAAAGATCATTATTTTACAGTACATGTATATGCACATTAAACCTACCCTTTTGAGGTCATGATAAAGAAAATGTTTGAACATCATAAAAAAAATGTGATCACTCAAATTTGACTTCTGCTTGTACATGTACAGTAGATGTATTAAGCTACAGAACTGTAATCCAAAAATTAAAGCAGAGCTGTATACATGAAAATTTAGCACTGGTGCAAGAAAAAAAACGTTCACAGTCACCTGAAAAGTACTGTGTACATTAAATTACAAATTAAAAAGCTTCACAGTTGTCTGGAACCACCTTAAAGTTACAAAAGGCACAAGATTTCACAGCTAGTTTAATTTTTCTTCATTGAGCGTGTTTGTAACGTAATAGGTTTGATTTGTACAATGACCAGTTTCCTCTTCTATAGCTCAGAGCATAATAGTTTCAATGTGCACAGGTTATCCAAACAGCATACGTTGGCAAGGTGTGTGTTACCTTCCCCACGTTTTCTCAGAAGTTTCATTCAATTTATAGCGAACACTTAAATTTATTGTAAGTTATGTTACCATGGTAACTGAGTGGGGAAAAGTTACAGAAATCACTGCATGCTTGGGTGATAAGTATGTATACGGCAAGAGTAGCAGCGTACCGTGATACGTTCAATGGTACGGTTTGAAGTACATCCGATTTTGCGACATTTGACTCTAAAGGTTATAATTTTTATGGTGCTCTCGGAAAAGATCGAACTTCCTCCAGTGTGCATTCTGGTAATAATTGTGCAGGTGGAGCTTGGCTGCAGTCATTTAGAGTAGGAATGGATGCTAGAGTCGAGCTATAGTGCCGCTTATGGGCTGTACCATAGTGCAAGCTGGTAAGAGAATTGCAGATGAGGCCATGTCCTGAAGAATACATTGTTGTCACTCTACACTACATAATGTTGTTAACCTTTGTTTACTTTAAGGGACTGTCCATTTCTTAAAATAAATTTATACAAAAAAACATAAGTTATAATTGTGTGGTTCCAGAAAATATCCATACCCCAGGCCACGGAAGGTGTTTTGGTTTGCACCCCCAACCCCTCATGGCATTTCAGTCAACATAGTTGCATATTTTTGAAGGTAAAAACAGCGTACGTAAGTATTACTTTGTGCTTCGGATCAATCGTGCATTGCTTTCATTATTTTCACGTTTTTTTTTACCCTCTGCCCTCTGGAAAAAGAGCTTCCCATGAACCCCCCACTCACCTTGGAAATTTCTGCCTTTGAACCCCCCTCCCCCTTGGAATTTCCAGTGACCTTCCGTGGGGGGAGGGGGTATGGATATTTTCTGGAACCACACATTATTAACCGGCCGCCGCCATATGGCGACCACCAGTTTATAAAATGGACACGGCTCTTTTTTTTTGCGTCAGTTGGTTTAACATACGAACAAAGTGCTGTAAAGCTTGTGGTACGGGTACTCAAGAACGGTGCTGTCTTATATAAGACGTATGCGCATATTAGTCTGCTGAATGTTACCTTCGTGTGTTCTTGTCTTTTAATTTACAGTATTTAAGATATGAACAGCGAAGGGCTGTTAAGTTTGGGGTTTCTGTATTTGTCTTGTATAATGGGCAATTCCAGAAAATATCCATACCATACCACAGACAGCTTCCATATTTTAACTCCCCCCTGCCTTTGGAATTTCCAAAATGCGTTATCCCCCCCATACCCTCGGATTTCCATAATGTTGTAAACCCCCCTCCCATTCGGATTTTCCAATTTTTTGTCAAACCCTTCGGAATTGCCTGCAGTGTTCGCTAATATGCCCAATTTGGCTTATTTTACGGAAAATTATTTCAAATGACTCTACTTCTGTTCAGTACAGCTGGTTATAGAGGGAGTCCTTATGACTCCGGAAATTCTGGAATGAAAATTTTAAAAAAATAAAAGTTTTCTCCTTACCACTGTTCAACAGATGCAACCTACGTGTACATTAACTTTACATTGCCCCAAACTGGTAAAGAGCATTAAAATAAGAATATCGTGTGATGTACGTGTGTACACTCGGAAGATATTACGATCGAGTGTATTTTCGTTTCCACCATCTTGAATTTGCGAAATGATTTTAAAAGTCCATAAAATTAGCTTTGTCAAGGAATACACTCTTGTCTGTCTCCTGTGGAAATCCCAGATCTAGAACCCCCCTCCCCCCTCCCCCTCCCCCCTCCCCATGTTTTCGGAGTTCCAATTGTAAGTATCCCCCCATGCCTTTGGATTCCAGTTCAAAGAGCCCCCCCTTGCCCTCAGAATTCCGATAGGCCATCGGTATACCATAGGTATGGTATGGATATTTTCTGGAACCGCCCAATGCATGTGCAACTGAGTAAAGCAGCTAATAGGATTGAATGCGAAATTGGCTGTGTTGTCTGATCTACATGTAGTTAGTGGTTATGGTGAAAATTTTTTTAGCGAAGGAGTTTTGTTATGGGGATTGACATTTTGAGGGATGTAAAGATGTGGGAGTGCAAGGATTTGTGAGTGTGAGGAGCATATCACGCTTCTGTGAATGTGATTTGCTTTGAAAGTTGCATTTTGTATAGCAGCGGTGTAATATTGTGCTGCGTGAGAGGCAGTTTTCCTTGGCATTTTATGAGGGGACAGTTTCCATAGTGGATTGTAAGTTTTCTCATTGGGTAAACTGTATTTCGCCGAGGAGAGAAACAACAGTTGTGTTTGCAGCTTATTAGCACGGTAAGGAACGGTGGCTTAGGAAGAGAAGGGATTTGGCACTAGTATGATGATGCAATTAGTGGATTGCACCATCAATATATCATAGTTCTTGAGAAGGGAGAGAGATGAGTGTCTATTCGACGCAAGAAGTTGATTTTAATTGCATAAAGACAAAGGAATCGATCATTAATAAGGAGATCAATTAATAAGGTAGCTGTTACGAGTCTTTAAGTTAGAAAATAACTGAATATTATCAAGCGATGCGTGTGGTTTGCGTGTGGTATTGGTTGGGTTTGAGGTAATTTTTTTAGTCTGGTATGTAACCATTCTGAGTCAACTTGCTTACTTTGCATGGGGATTCTCGGTTACCAAACGGGATTTAAACATTACATCATGAGATATGCCTTAACGTGCCCTACACTCTGACGATTTGCTCGAGCTCATCAAGCGTTATAATTTGATTCTACTGCTATGTTCACTGTTTGTATTCACGGTCTAGGTACAACAGTAAATATTTCGTCATCCCTTTGTAAGCATCCTCAGTTGTGGGCAAATTTATACCGACATTCAACATTTGAGTGAATTTGCCTTTTTCAGCAGAAGTAATAGCGATAAGAAAGATAAGCTGAGTCATCAGAGTTTAACCGCTTAACGTCCGTGCCGGCCTGAGCCGGCCTTGATTTTGCGCGTGTTCGCTTTTGGCCCCAGCCTCCCCTAGAAAGGCTTTTTTGGTCCCCTTTTGTCCTAGTTGTCTTCGGGAATGTTCAACCAATCAGAATCCACCAACTGCGCATATATTTGAAGGCTTGAGGGGGTCCTAGAAGGGAAGACTTTTTGTCACTCTCCAAGAAGATCACATTTCACTCAAAATGGCTGCCGTGCTCTTCACGTGTGAATTTTCAAGATGGCAATATCTCGCTCTCGGAAGGAAGGATTACCTTTTGAAACTTAAAAATCGAAAGAAGAAGCTCTAAGGAACACTCGACAAGTTAAGCGATGGAATTTAGAGCTTTTAGAGCGAAGAAAACATCTTTCGAGGACGAACAGCTGTTTTGTCAAAGCGAAGGACAATCTTGCATCGCAAGAGATTTTTCGAACTGCGGACTTTCTGGGAAATGCTCAAGCACTTCTACGAGTCTACGGTAGAGTAAATTACACATTTGATTGTAAATTTTTACCGAAATAACTTCTTAATTGAAGGATTCTTTGTATTTCTTAAAGTTTTCGTAAAAGTTTTGAAAAACGTGCACAGTTCGCATCAGTAAATGCTCTTCAAAATAACTTGCACATCGAGCGAAATCGCTTGCACGTAGCTTCCCTCGAAGAAAGAATTGAACGCGTTTGGTTTTCAGAAACCAAACGCGTTTTTTGGTTATTTTTATGCATGGTTATCACTGCTAATTAAAAATTGCCTTCTGCGAATCTTCGTTCATGAAATTTCCAAAAATAGTAATCTGACCTAAACACACACACAAATCCTCTGTTGTGGTTTGATTTCACGCGCGAGACAACATGTGAATCTCTTGCGTAAATTTTCAAAATTTTGACTTCAAGATTGTATTTTTGGCTAATTCTTAATTGACAACTGGTGTATTTTATTCGAAAGTTAGAAATTCTAACTATTCTAGATCAAGTGAGTGTTGTGTTTTCGAGCCTATAAATTGTCGTTTCGTACTGCACATGGGGTTGTTTATTACCAACTGCTAACTTAGCGAATCGATCAAAAAACACGCGGCCGGTAATGAGTTAAACATTATGTCATCCAGTAACGCTATAGTCAAAATATTGTGTCACACAATCACACTTTTGATCATGCCGGTTCGTATAAATACAGGATCGCACTAACATTTGTGGAACCTAGGGGTGGGAAGGGTGAGAACGGCCGGTTAAAATGCCCATTGGGCTTTCTTGTTATACATGTAATTAAACGATATAAACTAAATGTAATTATTGATTTCCACCATAAAGGCTACAACCTGTAATTTGTCATTGGAAAAGTAACTTACCTCTATTTCAAAATGATGCTTTTTAACATCGATATTAAAGAATCCATCACTGACATTTCTCCATCTACTCCAAAAGCAACTGTAATCATGAACATAGTAGCTCCTACTTAGCGTGCATGTGTCATCAGTCTCTATAGAAAAATCCTTTTTACCCTTTGCTGCCAGTTTTACGGGAACGTCTAAAAGCTTCTGATCATCAAAATACCCAGCATCACAACCTAGAAGTGAACAAACGTCAAGTAAATTACCATACAATGGTATATTTGTACCTGACGAACAGCCACA
>OZ024899.1:30911070-31027070 GCA_964017195.1 Siderastrea radians | reverse complement strand
AGAGGTAGTTACATTCATTTGATTTCATGACTACACTGTAGTTGCTGTTACATGTAGACTGAACATTATTGTTTTCCAAAGAATGTTTTCACTAAAAACTTGACACAATTATTAAAATTTCATCATAGCCCACCACAGTTTGCCTCACAAATTATGTTTAAACAATGAGAAGGTATTAAAGAGATTAATACAAAGCATTTTGGGACCTTTTTTCCTGTTTTTCGTTTTTTGTTTGTTTGTTTGTTTGTTTTTTCAAATTGGCCCATATATTAATATGTGGATTTTTTGGTTATTTTTATGCATGGTTATCACTGCTAATTAAAAATTGCCTTCAATTCACAAGCAAATTGGGTGATTCTCAGGGAGTGTTAAGTACTTTTATGGTTTTTGGGGGGGGGAGGGCAGCATTTTGTATGGTTCCACGTGCACTTTCAATATCTATGTGTCCCCCCCTTGGGCAACTGCAAAACTCAAATCACCCTCCAAGAGAAACTTCAAAACTTTTGTGATCCCTCTCCCCATCCTTTAGAGAACACTGATGGCATGAACAGCAAAAAGCTCAAGAAATGCCTCTCTAAACTCTTACAGACACATTGTCATATGGACGTGCCTATACATGAGGAATGCCTTATCAAAGGTTAACTGATCCGCCCAGATATGTCTTCAGAGTTTGACTTTTTCATCAAGTGACTTGCAATTTGATAGATGACATACCCTTTTAATTACCAACTATGGTAAAAAAAAGTGGAACTGTGGAAAAATCAACCTCTGGCAACATAAACAGACACTATTGCTTTCTGTCAAATTTTTTGGCTCAATACCCTAAAAGGTAACACGTATCATACCTCCGGCGGTAGTAATTTGAAATTTTAGTACCCTTAGGAGTATCAAACCAAGAATTTTAACCCCTAAAAGATACAATGATTACTCCTGTCACTTTTATATGCCCCCCCCCTCCCCCCGCCTGCAGGGCTCATCATGTGCTCCTCTACCATGAACGATTGCTTACCCAAGCCATGGCATGCTGGACAGTCAACCCAAAGGACCAGCAAGTTTTCAATTAAAACAATGGTCCCTTGAAGGAATATCTTCTCGACTACTGTAAATGATCTACACTGGACACTCAGGGTGTTCATAAAATTTTAGATTTTATGGGGGTATTACACCAGAAAAACAATTTTAATTATAACACTCCTCTAATTTCTATTAATGACAGTTACTTACATTTCACTTTACTTATGTGGTCTGGTGGCTCTTTGAAACAAAGTCATTTTTATGCACTTCTGTTTTTGTCAGTGCGAGCCTAAATTGCCCAGATTTTTTATTTCATATCATTATTATAGTAACAGGGCCAAACTTTATCACAATATTTATTTCAATTTGGTATTACACATACATTTTGTACCAAGACCCATTTTAAGCCTCTGAAGTTACTCAATTTTTGCCTTTTTCCAAAGTGCATAAAATGCCTTTGTTTCAAAGAGCCACCAAACCACACAAATATTTTAGCGAAACTCTAAGTAACTCCCATCGATAGAAAATTAGAAGAGTATTACTATCATTTAAAATAAAAATTGTTTTCTGCCATTGCAAATTGTTTGAAACAGGGTTCTCATTAAGTTTTGAAGCAAACGGCTAGGATCTAAAAGTAGGTGGCTTGGCATTCAAGTGCCAAAGGTACGAGCTCCTAGGGGGGTCTGGGGGCATGGTCTCCCTGAAAATTTTGAAAAACCAGAGCCTCAGAGATGCTATTTCATGCATTTTGGTGAGGGTCTTTCACAAAAAAGTTACTTGTAAGCAAGATAAAAGAAGGCAAGCCTTTTAAAATTTAACTTCAGGTTTACACATTTTTGAATTGTTTCATGTAACTCAGCAAATTGAAAACCATGTTCACTTCCAAATGAAGCTTTTCTGTTGAGTGATATGATGCATAATAAAAGTTTAGATAACACAACTAAAATAGCTGTAAAAGCCGAAACTAGTGATAGTGACACAGATGTGTGTTGGGATTGTTTTGTGATCGCGGGTACATGCACTCAAAAACAATATGGCGGCCGCATCGGAAGCATGTATTTTTAGATACAAAAGTACAGACCTGAGAGTGTAATAAGCTACAGGGAGACAATGTGACGGTTCAATTTTGTGCAGTGAGAAAACACTGAACAAGAAAGTTGTCTGTTTATAAGTTAAGTGTGAGTAAAACTTTTAATTTTTCCACGGCATCCAGTGATTTCAAGCTTTCACTTTCAAACCTTCCTCTATTTCCCCTTTAGTAGGCAGCTCAAAATTGGAAGTAGCCGGTTTTTAAGCCGGCTGCCAGCACTTAATGAGAACCCTGTTGAAAGCAAGCGCACACAATTTGTTTAATTTTGAACCTGATTTTTGCATGATTAATTATATAGACCGGGGAATTCATGGTTTAAATTCATTGTTTTAAAACAACAGAGAAGAAAGCTCCCCAAAGTGTTCTTCAGGCAAGTTATCTGAATTTTTGATTTTTTGAGCCTCTCCACAGATTCTCGATATTTACAGTCAGAATGTACCTCTTAATAGATACAGGGTGTTTATTAAAGAGGGGTGTTTACCCCAAATGCCTAATGGTATTTAAGAAGCATTTATTAGAGAGTGGGATGTTTTTACTAGATCAATTACAGTACGGTATGCATGAAGTGATTTCAAAACTGAACGTTTCATTTAAGAACTTATACTTTGTTGAGTTAATTGCTCAGTTCAACTCAATCAATTTTGGAGATGAACACAAACTGCTGTGTAGAGCGTTAAATTTCATTTTATCTGTAAACGGCTGTGATTGGTAAACATATTTCTCCGCTCTGTTATATAATTAAGCAGACATTGATGGAGGAAAAATGGATAGTGTGACGAGCCCTAAGAACATCTGTGCTGCTGGAATAAGCTACCCGACAAAATGCAGCACAAAATTTTCAACCAATCACTGGCTCAGTTTTGAGACGACAATAGGCCCTTTGCATCACTGTGTCACGTGACCTTGCAAGCCCTAGGATTTCAAATCCCATGGAAAAGAATTTTTCAGTTCCGTGCCCAGAGATCATGGGAACCCATCTGTAACTATTTTTTGGTTCCGTGAATTTTCACGGGAACCCATTTTTAATATTGTTGATTTCAATAAACATGTTGTTAAACTAAATATAAGTACTTGAAAAATAGAACTTGAGTGTATACTTTGATTAGCTTTTATTCAGTTCTTATTTTACAAGCTGTCTAATAAAGTAAGATGGATCAGAAAGGCAATGTCAGAAATAAAAAAGAAATTTGCCATTGAAAACAGAAAAGGAAATGGACAAAATGCTTGAAAAAGTCGTAATTAAATCGAACTAAGAAGCATATGTTAAGTACAAATCTTGCATTTCAACAAAGAGATTTGGCCTTAGAAATCAGTTTCCACAGCAAAATCATCACTAAAGGATCACCTCCTAAATGTTTTCAAGCTTACAGAGTTGTATTTTTTCTTCTTGAGCACACTGGAACAGGAAGCCCTAATGATCCGCTGTTGATTGTCAAAAAGATGGCGGAAGAAACACGTGTCACCAGTACCACACAATGCACTTTGGGAACGATACAAGATGGCGGACAAGAGCTCGCTAAGCAATGTTTCAGTTCGCATATAAGCAGAGTCAGAACAAAAGAATTGCTCTACAGTTAAGAATCAGAGTGGAAAAAACCTCATATGAAGTGAATTTTGCCTTGTAAGGCTGAATGTGTCAGTGGGAAACTATTTTTTGATTCCGTTATTTAACACGGTAACGACACGGTACCAGAAACAATCGTTACCGTGAAATCCTATGGCTTGCCTTGTCAATCATAAAAAATGGTAATAGTACGAAATAGATACCAGAAATGGAAAGAGCATGAGGAAATTAGTAAGACTTTCAATTTTGAGGTCACTGACGTTAAGGTACGACATTTAACAGTTATTTTAATGTTAAAAAAATTACCAAGACTTATCGGGAAAAAAGCTGCTGGATGGCAAGCTTTGCCATCCAGCATACAAATCTTTTACAATTTTCAAACTTTCAAACTGTCCTAAAATCTTGCACTTAAATGTTAGTAGCCTCAAAATTGGAATCCTACTGATTTCATGACGCCCTTTCCATTTCGAACCACGACCATTTATTATGATTGACAAGGTCACATGACATGGTTATGCAAAGAGCCTATCAAGTGTGTGGTTATATTAACTTATAAATTGACATCTCAAAAGCAAACACAAAACAACCAGGGTGTTCATTAGGCATCGGAGATCGGAGAATTCTCCGGCTACTACACAGAATTCTCCGGCTACATTTCGATGGCCTGTAGTTATTTTTTTTAATTCAGACATGGAGCTGTTATGTAGTAGGAAATTATATTTGGTGAAAATGGTGTCTTTTCTAAGACATACACAGAACGTGTTGAACAAATAATTCTTCGTTCACATGTGTAAGTCTATTACGCACGAAAAGTATTTTTTTTAATAAAGTACACGACGAAGAAATCAAATCGACAAAGTCACGAAAAGAAAACTTGGCCAAAAAAAATGATTTTTGCGATACAAACTGCTATGCATATACATGTGGCGATGTTTACGGTATATTAATATGAGTATCAAATTACCGCCAAGCAAATGCAAATGTAGGCAATTTTCTGTTTTAACCATGACTTGTAAAAACGAAACAGTAGACTATAATTTGTAACTGTACAGGAAACAAAGATGAAATATTCATTGATAGTAACCTGTTGCATTCAAGAAATCGTTCATTAAACCGCACACGCAAAGTTTTGTGCTGAGAGCAAAATCATAAATGTTTTCCGTCTAGCATGCATGTCGCCGACAGAGGCGGGAAAAGTTTTCTCACGTCTCGTGCTATTTATAGAGTTACAGTTATTTTCGTCTTAAAACTTACCAGAGGGAAAAAATGATTTCTTACGATCTTTTTAGGCTTTATGCCGGTCACCACGTCAAAAATTACAAATGTTTTCTTTCCCAGCACAAGCAGTAATCGTGGGAAGCGCTCAAATGCGACAAGAACAACAACAAAGACGAAGAAGACGATCCGCCACCTAAACGGAGTCTGAAGTCAACTTCTTCTGAGGCAATTGGGGCGAGCTGTGCTTCTTCCAAAAAATCTTTGCTTAGTTCTGAGGATGTCGATGGTGTAATCAACGATCATTTTACAGAAGACCAAAAGAAAGTATTGCACTACTACCATCGCTGCCGCGAAAAAATTGTTCCGGTCTTCGAACAGGCGAGAAACAAAGGTTGTCAAGCAAAAAAGACAAGTTCCAACACGAATGGCTCTTTGAGGCAAACGTATTTTGTGAAAAGACAGGTTTGAGATGGCTTGTGTTTGTCGAAGGTGAGGGTATGTATTGCTTGATTTGCAAGAAATACAAATCTACGAATCAACAAAACAAATCTGACATTTTGAACGAGAAGCCTTCTGTAAGATACAAAACGACAGCAATCAACGAACATGCACAGTCGCAGAAACATTCGGCGGCAATAACATGCGAGATGATGAGCCAAGTTTCCGTTTTCCAAAAAGAACTGGATGAGCGGCAGAAAGTGAATGACACCATTCTTTACAAAGTGTTTTATTCAATTTACTGGCTAGCTAAGGAGGGAAGTGCAAACAAAAAATCAGCGGGTTTGTTAACCCTTTTAGAGAAGCTAGGAGTAAATGATCTGAAGTACTTTGGTCATCGATCACCAGCATCAGTGCAAGAGATGTTTAGTACCCTGGGCTGTGCAGTAAAAGAGAATGTTGTGAAGAGAGCAAAGACAGCAGGATGTTTTGGATTGCTTGTGGATCACATGTCACATATATCAGTCATGGAGCACTGAGATGATTACATTTATCCAGTTTCACGATGACGACAGCAGCGAAGTCACTGTAGAGTTCCTCTCTGTTGACAATCTGTTAGAGAAGCATGACTCTGCAAATGCCACAGCTATGTTTCAGACAATTCAGTCTAATCTGCATACATGTACTCTTTCTACTGACAAACTAATTCGGTTGGCTACAGATGGAGCTTCAGTCATGGTTGGGAAAAGAATGGCCTTGCTGCTAAGCTGAAAGATGTGAATCCCCGTTTGATTTCAGTGCACTGCATATGTCACAATTTAGCTTTAGCATGCACTGATGCCAAAGATGACACAAATTTGAAGTTCATCAAAGAGGTTGAAACAGTGATAACACAACTATGAAAGCTCTTTCAAAACTCGCCAAAGCGACTTGCTTGTTACCTGAAAGTCCAAGAGCAACTGAAAAATCTGCAGCTAAGCAACGAGAAGTCAAGAAAGATGGTAGCAAAGAAGCTAAAAAAGGCCTGTGATACTAGGTGGCTATCGTTCAATAGCGCAATCCAATCTTTGTACGCGGATCTTGTTGCTGTTCTTCAAACTCTCAAGCAGTTGAAACAGGACCCAGATCAACCTGCAGCATATGGCTTATTGAAGAAGATCAACAAAGTGAAATTCATTGGTGCAGTATATATTTTGAAGTGGATTCTTCCTATATTGACGACCCTCAGCAAATCCTTCCAGAAAGGTGCTATCAGTTATGCCTCAATTAAGCCCTCAATCGACTACAGCAAAGACAGGCTGAATGACGTCAAGATCACAGAAGAACCCATCAAACAACTTAAGCAAGATCTTTCTAGTGGTGGTCGTCTTGAGACCCTGGAGTTCGTGTGCACTGAAAGTGATGTCAGAGATCTACAGGGACTTCTCCAGAAATACATCAAGGCCCTTGTGAATAACACTGACAAGAGGTTTAAGTCAACTCTGCCTGTGCTCAGTGCATTTTCAGCATTTGATCCCATGCTAATACCAAACAGGCAAAGTCCTGCATTCCATAGCCATGGAGATGCAGAAGTTAAGGTTCTAGCTGACCATTTCTTTGATGGTGATGACAGCAGGGTAGAGGAATTTAAAACTGGAATGAAAGAAGATGAAGTACGATCTGCTGTCTTGGAAAGAACACATCCCAAGAGACACACTGGATGGCAAGAAAGGCACACCTACTGAGTGGTCACTTAAAAGAGTCATGGCCATGAAGTCAACATTTGGACAGGTATATCCAAGATCTGTTCAGGTAGTGGAAGCAGCACTTGCAATTCCAGTCTCAAATGCCTGGCCCGAAAGAGGCGCTAGTCAGTTGAAATTGATCAAGAATAGGATTAGAAGTCAGATCAAGAACGACTTACTTGCATCTCTTCTTCATATCACCATCAATAGCCCTGTCCCACATACACAGGCCTGTGATCTCTGGTCAGCAAAGCAGTGAACATGTGGAAAGCTGCAAAGAAGAGAAGAAAGCTCCCATACCACAGGCCAAGCACGCAGCCAGAAGCCAACAGTGAAACTGAAGCTGCCACTCCCACCACGGTCGTACAAGATATGGGGACACAGGCAGATGCGACATCAACCACTGAGCTGCAGAACATCCGAGAGGAGTATAAAGAGGCACTTCATGTTCTTCACCTTGACGACATGGTTGAGGAAGAGCTAGACTCTCTGGAAGCTTTTGCTAAAAGCATGGAGAGTGATTACAGTGAAGACAGTGGAGTTGATGAATAGAGTTAACCTTTTCACTACTGAAAGCATCCACAAAAATATTGGCTTTCAGCTTGCGACATATTGAGAAATAGCTTTCATTTAAACGTTCACACTTTGGTATATTATTTAGTATTTGGTAAATTTGTAAGATAGAGCCATTTGAAATGACTCTAGGAGTGAAAGGGTTAGAGCTCTTGATTTGACTTTACTTGCTTGTTATTTCAAAGAACAAAACAACATTTTGGAACAACTTTAAGGCATGCATTGTTCTTTGTTCGGCAGCTAGAGAGAAATGAAATCTCCTGTCAGATAACAGGAAATGGCATCTCAGAGGGTTTAAAATTCCAAATTTTCCTGGGGGAGCATGCCCCCAGACCCCCCCCCCCCCCCTCCCAGAGGGGAACAGCCTTCGCTTGTTCCAAATACTCTCCTGTTACTTTATACTATTCTCCTGCTACTACAATTCTTAATGAAAACCCTGAAAACAACATAAGAATTGTAATAAAGAACTTTAAAAATTGATTATACAGTAATGAACTGAGACTAGAAACCAAAATCCTCCTTTTCCCTTCAGTTAATCAGTGATTGCTACACATTTACATGTAAATTTTCTCTTTTTTGTTGCACTCACCTCCAATGCTGGCCGCCAGAGTAGCATTGATGCACGTTTGCAGCGAAGGCAGAAAAGTGGGAAACTTGGGATCACAATAATAAGTGCAAGACTCGTAATTCCCTACCAACGACAGATAATTAGCAGAGAATTTTCCAGACCATTCATGATAGCACCGTGAACCAGATTTCATGCTCACGGTAAAGAGGTCACTCATGTCAGACCTTCTTTCCACAACCCAGCTTTCAACCTTTGACTCATCAACGTCAGGTACGTGAGGACTTGTTTGGTGAACACAAAGAAAAATCAGTAACAATAAAGTTAAAAACTTCGGTTTCCATTTCATCCTGTCGTATCGTGGCAGCATAATTATGTAGGATTCCTTCGATCCTTGTTTATGTTTTAGTTCACCTGAACAGAAGTCCCAAGATTTCAGTTTAAAAAACGCATATCCCACTGGATTTGCAAGTAGAAGCTTGATTCGACCCATCAGAATAATAATAATATGCTTCAACGCAACTAATTTCCTTCTTGTGCCACAAAAATTGCTGTTCAGTGTTGTATTGACTTATGGGAAGAATATCCCATAATCCTCTTGAGGGAACCATCAGCACTCGAGTCCCCGGGGCGAGTCAGAATATTTTAGGAGGCAGGACGTGCCTAGGCACGTCCGGCCGACTCATAAAATGTAACGCGCATTCCTGGTTTGGCGGTAGTCAGTTCACTTAGTCTCCGCGCGGGCTCTAAACAATCAGGCTCGTTATAATGACGTCGATTTTACGAGATTGAAAGCTAATCTCTCAAAGAACGGACATTTTGCTCGTGACAGGGTCATTAAGAGCGGATGTCTGTAAATATCGACCGGAGGCGTGCAATAAGGAAAATATCAAAATTCTGAAAAAAATTCACAAAGTAGCCCTAGGTGAACTATTAACAGAAATATATTTTTTACTTCGATCCGATAATTGTTTTTGACGTACAGAGGTAGTCTTCGTTTCGCAGCTCTCGGACCTGGCTTTCAGGGTCTCACACAGTGCATCGCGAAAAGCCCGTTAACAAGATCAAAACAATTTTAACGAGAACAACAAATAACTAATCACATAGAGTAGTTAATTGCACACATTTTGAGTGTTCATTTTGTCAGTTTGGACTTGAATGGAATATTTGGGAGAATTTTCAATATTTATATTATTTTGAGCGATTTCTTGCAATGAAAAATTGACAAAATTGATGGCCTAAAATCATCGACTGGTACATGGCGTTCAGTAAAGTATCCTACACCACGTAAAAGAGCATTACTTCGTCTTTCAAAATCCGTTTTCAAAACCATGGGCAACTCAAAAGAAAATTTTTGAGGCCACAAAATACAAGTACTACTTTCGTGTAATTTGAGTGTTCCCGACACGGTAGTCCATGATAAAAACTCAGATAAAATACGACCCAAAAACATGTTTGAGCATCCATTGTTTAATAAAAGCAGTTTTCAGGCATCAGTACATGTTAACAAGACTATTTTGCGGGATTTGGTATCGTTTGGGCGAAATAAATAGACGAATTTAACCTGTTTCATCCACCTTAATCTACACGAGTCACGTGAAGTTTGTCAAAGGTCAAGTATTCCGACACGTAAACACAACCAAATCCGAACATTTTACGCTCAGAAATTACTTTCTAACACATAGATCAATCGTTAATACTGCATGTTTTTCGTACCTTATTCTGGGCTCCTGGGTAGCGAGGAAATCTAGCAGAGCTATCGCGAACGACGTCTTCGGCGGTTACTGCAGTTACTGCGTTACTGACTGCGTTACTGCGTTACTGTAGATTACAAGGGGAGACCGCTGTCACGTTACCTTCATTATGGGCTCCCCAAAAAATTCTCCATCTTACCCCGAGAATATAATAGATATATCTATTTTGAGATTGTGAATCGCCACATTCTTTATTAACCTCAAACATAAAAAATGAATCATATTATATTATATTTTTTAAGCGCATTCTCTATATAAATATGCAATATGCTTTGCATAGTAAAAAAGCAAAACCAGCGTATGTAAACCTCACGCCTGTTAACTTCAGTACTGTAAAGTTAAATGGACGAATGCACAAATGCATCAGTTTTTTTCCAAGAAATTAATTTAGGACTCTGGACTTAAAGTACAAGTACAAGTGTGAGTTGTTTAGATTCTCTCAGATCTTCTTACAAGGGCCATCTCATCACCTCAAAAAAAACAAAACAAAACAAAAAAGTGGTCCTTCCGAAAATAAGACCCCCTTGGCAGCCCGTCCCATACCTCTGTCATTGCTATTGTCCGTAGTAATCCCATTTTTACTTTATTTTGGCAATGCTTTTGCGAATAGTCATCACTGTGAACTGCTTGCAGCCGCATTTGGCCCCGGGCCACTTGGCCTGCAATGACATTCAGTTTACCAGGTGGTTTACCAAGTGTATCTCAGCAAATATCCCATTATTTTGCTCTGCAATCCAGGTTTCCCTCAGCACCTTTTTCGGTCTTGATGCTGTTTACATAATTCGAAAGTAAATTCGCCTTAAATAATCTTGTAAATGGCATCGTGTCAGTATGCTGCACTTGTTGGTGGACATTGTGGACACATCGTGGTAAATCATGCTAATTAACAACGTATTACAATCGAAAACTTTGAAAACTGGACTTGACGAATCATCTGAAATCCTTTGTTGTTAGATTTGCTGATTCAACCTTAAACCCAGGGCAGAACTAAGAGCAGCTAAGTTAATACCACAGTAGTTGTAACTCCAGTGACAGGTTCACACATGCAGCTAGATGATCGGGCTTAAATATTGCTTAAACGGAGCTGAGGAGAGTTTAACCTCACTTTACCCACACCCCGCAACAAAGGAGCGCGAGTACTGTATTTCCCACTGTCACTGATTTTTATAGCGCACAAAGCGCGTAGAGGGAGAACAGTGCTGGGGCGAAGAAAGGAAAAGCCGTTTTTTCTCTTGTTTTTTTTTCCTATGCGCCCTGGCCCGCTCCGGCTGTGGATGCGCTTTCACTAAAAACACACTGGTAAAGAACATGGATTTAAGCTATTTCTCATCAACTGAGTTTATCTTAGAAAATACATGTAAAGCGCCCTCACTACTCGTGAATTTTTCCATGTTTTACAGAGACCGCCCTTGTCATCTGAAATAATCATTTGCGGCGCTTCCCTTACGGCGTCCCTTTCTTTTGCAACTTGCGGGTGTGAAAATCGACTGGATTATCAACAGTGCGTCCACAATGTCCGCCACCTAGTGCAGCAGCATACTGACACGATGCCATTTACAAGATAATTTCGGGCGAATTTACTTTCAAATTATGTAAACTGTTGTCAGGCCCAAAAGTGGTCCTGAGGGAAGGCTGGATTGAAGAGTACAAAGAATGGACCATTTGCTGAGATACACTGGGTAAACTGAATGCCATTGCAGACGGCTTCAAGCAGTTCACAGTGATGACTACTGGCAAAAGCAGGATCTTATTTTCCAAGAAAATAAGACCCCCTTGGCAGCCCCTCCAATACCTCGACCATTCCTATTGTTCGTAGTTATCCCTGTGAGTTCATTATTATTGAAAAATAATGAACTCACCGGGATAACTACGAATAATAGCAATGGCGGAGGTGTGAGAGGGGCTGCCAAGGGGGTCTTATTTTCTTGGAAAATAAGACCCGAAGGACGGCTTTTTTTTTTTCATTCTTATTTTCATTCATTGCTGAAGAAAACACATGATTTTTTTTACTCATTGAAAGCAGATCCACCCAAAGGCGGCCTATTTCTTCCATCGCTTTGAGGTGATGAGATGGCTAACTAACAAGATCTGAGAGCCGGTGATCTAAACATCCCACACTTGTACTTGTACTTTAAGTCCAGACTCCTGAATTAATTTCTTGGAAAAAACTGATGCATTCATGCATCCGTCCATTTAACTTTAC
The DNA here is from genome assembly GCA_964017195.1 of Siderastrea radians. Lineage (NCBI taxonomy): Eukaryota > Metazoa > Cnidaria > Anthozoa > Scleractinia > Rhizangiidae > Siderastrea > Siderastrea radians. The sequence goes on along the minus strand of OZ024899.1, from coordinate 31,014,927 downwards.
AGTACGGAAGTTAATAGGCGTGAGGTTTACATACGCTTTATTGTTGGTTTTGCTTTTTTACTATGCAAAGCACATTGAATATTTATCTAGAGAATGTGCTTAAAAATATATAATATAATATGATTTATTTATTTATTTTTGAATTTAATGAAGAATGTGGCGATTCACAATCTCAATATAGATATATCTATTATATTCTCGGGGGAAGGTGGAGAATTTTTCCGGAAGCCCGTAATGAAGGTAACGTGACACCGGCCTCCCCTTGTAATCTACAGTAACGCAATCTCTGCTCCCGTTGGCATAATTTTGAAACCGCCGAAGATGTCGTTCGCGATAGTTCTGCTAGATCTCCTCGCTACCCAGAAACCCAGAATAAGGTACGAAAAACAAACAGTATTAACGATTGATCTATGTGTTAGAAAGTAATTTCTGAGCGTAAAATGTTCGGATTTGGTTGTGTTTACGCGTCGGAATACTTGACCTTTGACAAACTTCACGTGACTCGTAGATTTATAAGGTGGATGAAACAGGTTAAATTCGTCTATTTATTTCGCCCAAACGATACCAAATCCCGCAAAATAGTCTTGTTAACATGTACTGACGTCTGACAGCTCCTTTTGTTAAACATTGGATGTTCAAACGTGTTTTTGTGTCGTGTTTATCTGAGTTTTTAACATGGACTACTGTGTCGGGAACGCTCAAATTACACGAAAGTAGTACTTGTATTTCGTGGCCTCAAAAATTTTCTTTTGAGTTGCCCATGGTTTTGAAAACGGATTTTGAAAGATGAAGTAATGCTCTTTTACGTGGTATAGGATACTTTACTGTACGCCATGTACCAGTCGATGATTTTAGACCATCAATTTTGTCAATTTTTCATTGCAAGGAATCGCTCAAAATAATATAAATATTGAAAATTCTCCCAAATGTTCCATTCAAGTCCAAACTGACAAAGTGAACACTCAAAATGTGTGCAATTAACTACTCTATATGACTAGTTATTTGCTGTTCTCGTTAAAATTGTTTTGATTTTGTTAACGGGCTTTTCGCGATGCACTGTGTGAGACCCTGATAGCCAGGTCCGAGAGCTGCGAAACGAAGGCTACCTCCGTACGTCTAAAACAATTATCGGATCGAAGTAAAAAATATATTTCTGTTAATAGTTCACCTAGGGCTACTTTGTGAATTTTTTTCAGAATTTTGATATTTTCCTTATTGCACGCCTCCGGTCGATATTTACAGACATCCGCTCTTAAACTCTTATGAAACTGGTCATTAAACAACATCTTTTTGTTAAAGAGAGCGATGTTGGTTCATTGATTTTACGGAAAGCTGAGACTACTTAGCCTGCAAGATCGTCAATGACTCATGGAGACTATTGTTAGTAGTGGTTACACAGTGCTTCCAACTCGACACGTTGCCAAAGCGATCATAAACTCCATTCTTGAGTCCCCCAATGACCCAAAGCAGAGGAACGAAGATAGTGTCGGCATTCGAACAATGGCCTTGTTAAGAAGAAACAAAAAGCAAACCGCGGTGATAAACATAAGGAAATATAAACGCATTTCTGAAAAGAAAAAAGGCTTTAGCTTGACGTTTCGTATGTTCCAACATACATCTTCAGAAGTAGGAAACCGTTGAATAACAACAGAAGTTTGAGTGTATAATAAGTAACTAATTATAGGCCTTGTTGTTATCATGACGTAAATTAAAATGGACCCGCATCGTTGTTATAAAAATAGATTGCACTTAACCTGCACTCGCGTCGTTAGGATCCGAATGGAGCCCTTGCCTGAAGGCTGAAACATTTGTCGAGAATGCCTAAGGGCCGTCCTTAAAGATATCACGGTTTAAGAGGGAATGTCCACTAACATCGAGCGAGTGGTGGCACATAATGAAAAATAAAATTCCCTCATAAATTTTCCACGGATACCCTATGGTAATCTAAGAAACGTGGTAGAATTTTTTCTTGAATTTGTTTTTTTAACTGAAATTGAAAAGCAGAGACCGATACAACGTAGAATAAGAGAATTAGTTTTGTACTATATTTCGGCTGGCCAAACCAGCCTTCTTCAGGTACAATGGAGTTTACATTGGCTATGTTTTTTTAAGCCCGAAAAAAAAATGTAACACGTTTAGGCCACACGTGTCCTGTAAACACGCGAAATAAACGTGTATGATACCTTCTCGTAAACTTCGCTCTGTTTGATTCGCATCCCAGAAAACCCCCATTTTAAGCGTCGAAGTTTGCTTTTGAAGTGTGTATGAAGTAATTGAGTCCAGTTTTAGATCTGTGAATTAATTTTCAAGGTCATGGCGAGCTGCTGAAAATCACTAAAACTCGCTTGCTCAAAATTCATAATTTGGCACAGTTTTTCAAGAGAAAGTTTCCATCCCCGGTAAAACACCACATCACTTGAAATTCAGAATTCTTGAAAGACGAAATGCCATTCTAAAATCAGGTTTAAAAATTAGTTTCGGGGTTTTTATCAGCGCCAAATACAAACGCTCTCAAAATCCCGATAATCTCGTGCCTCCGACCGAATAGCCGAAAACTTGGAATTTTTTCCTTGTTTCCCTTGGTATTTGGATGAAACGTACAGAATAAAGGTCATGTTTAGCTCACCTTGAATAAGATTTTGTCTGAATGCCAGGTTTTGTCAAGTTTTAGGTGTATTTTCCAAGGGCCATCTTGACGCGTGAAATCGACCGCTATCTCCTGGTATCTCCAGATTTAATAACGAATCTACCGATCACATTCACATCCCTTAACGAATGGCAAATGATCTCTCAGCGTTAATTCCCTGAAGAAACTAAATAACTTTGCAGTGATCTCCACATTCATCTCAGAAACCGCACTGTTATCTGTGTTACAGTTGATCCACGTCAGGCGTGAATGGAAACTCTAAAATTCAAAACAACGTGGCGAGTCACGTTCTCCATATTTGGGCATTCGCCTTGTGTTTTCTGAGATTCAGAGAGGGATTTCGAAAATCGAAAGGAGAGCCCAAATCCGTCACAGATTTTTCGAAATGTTCAGACCTGGTTATGTTGATGCCTTAGGTCGGAAGATCAAGCCATGTAGGCCTCTCCACAAGAAAACGAGAAGACGAATAATTGATGGTTATTTGACTGGAGAGAGACCGACAGCGATCTCCACAGCAGCTCGTGTAACTCCTGGCGCTGTTTATTGTTATTATCATATTCAACATCATAAAACGTTCAGTACATGTGAGGCGTTCAGTCAAGGGGGACGAGGCTATCCTTCTAAACATTCAGACGACGTTCTAGAATCTATTGAATTGTTCAAACTAGCGGAGCCTAGGATATATTAATGGGAAAATCGCAAAAGATTGTTGAGCAATAGGTTCTGCAATAGACGAAGCACAGGTTTCCAAAGCGTAATATGAGTAGAAGGAAGTGGAGTAAACAAATACCACCTCATTCCTACACCCGTATTTTCCTATTTTAAACCACCCAGCATTCAAAAAAAGAAAATATCAAAACGAAGCATCTCGTATTATTTTAAAAAATTCGTTCAATTAGAGCATTACATATCTTTGTTATAGCCAAGTTGCAATGTCTGTACTAAACATTAACATTGAAGAACTTTTGAAAGAACTTGATCCAGCAACGTTACAAGCTTTAGAGCAATTACTTGTCTGCCTCCTCCACAGGCTTTTCCAAGGCCAAGCAAGCGCGGATTTTGACGCGAGAGGAGGGATCAAGCGCGGATTTTGACGCGAGAGGAGGGATCACGTGCGAGCGCGGAGCGCGAGCGGGGGGACTGGAAGCGAGCGCGGAGCGCGAGCGGTGGGTGAATTAACTAAAATATCCCCCAGATGAGCGATCGCGAGCGACTGGGGACGAGGCAGATTACTTGTAGAGGACGCTCCTGCTGTTCGAAAAATTATTCAGAATATATTAGATGAATTAACTAAAATATCCCCCAGATGAGCGATCGCGAGCGACTGGGGACGAGGCAGATTACTTGTAGAGGACGCTCCTGCTGTTCGAAAAATTATTCAGAATATATTAGATGAACCTATTTCTGAGAAAGTGGAGAAGAGTTTAGATAAGCCTTTACTTCCTAAGCCTTTACAACCGACCGCTCCTCCTCGTAAAAGAAGGGGGAGAAAAATACAAGAAATTTTAGGGAAGTTTGATCCAATTTCTCGAGAGAATATCCGAAATGTTACAAACTATCAGAATGAGATTCTTGATTTATATGATAATACCGAACATGAGGGAGAAGAGGTAAGAGGGCGCCGTTTCATCCGCTGGCGCTTCATTCGAGGACTTGAAAGAGATCTGACACCCGATTTTATGGCAAAAATACGAGAGAAAGTTCACACATCTTTCTACGCCAGACATATTTTTTCATATCAGCTACGCAATATTAAAGACGGTTCGTTAATGGTGATGTACACTAACATTGGCTCGCCTTGGTTTGAACGTTTTTCTGAGGCGGAGAAATGGTTGAGTGAGCGGGAGAAGGTACGCCTGGACCCTGACAACATTAATAGACCGGACACGACATGGGTGTTTGCATTGAAAACCACTTCAATGTTGAACTAAAGGTCTTGCTTGATCGTCAACCACTTTTAGGTACAGGACCATTGCCAGATTGGCTGCGTAACCTTGCGCATAGCCGTTCTATGCTGGCTTTAGACACTTACAAGGACAATTTATGTTTATGGCGATGTATTGCGGTATACCGCGGAGCAAGACCAGATCGAAGCACAACGGCAGCACGGGAGCTTGCTAAGAGTTTCTTTAACCTCATAGTTACTCCAAACGATTGCCGAAAAACTTCGCTTGATGAACTTGAACAGGTTGAAAGACATCTTAATCAAAAATTAGCTTTTTCAAATTGGTTGGGTATCCGTGTATATGAGCCTGAATGTGTGGATGATGAAGTGGTATGGCATATTAGAAGGAATCCGCCAGCCAAGCTAACGAACATATTCTGACAATCGGAATTTATGAGGGGCACGCGTTTGTCATCAAGGATATTTCGAAGCTTGCAAAAACGTATGCATGTCTTCATTGCCGTGCAAGGTTCACTCAAGCTTGCCATCTTCAACGACATACCCAAACATGTTCACAAGGAAAAACGGTGATTGAATGTCCGGCCGAAAAAGTTGAAGCACCGCAGACTGCTTTTGAGAAGGCCTTTTATCCAAAACATTCAGCTTCTTCAGAATCTCTTCGCTGGCTAGAACAAGAAGCGGCACAGCGGAAAATTCACATTCACCACGCTGCATGCGGGCACGGTGGTGAGAGATGGGTTGAGCGTGCTCCTGTCGACGGGTACAACCATGAAACGAGGACTGTTTTTCAATATCATGGCTGTCACTGGCACGGATGCCGAAAATGTTACCCCAATGATCGTAATAAAATTGTTGCTCACAATAACCAAACACGAGAAGACCGATTCAAAGCAACTGTAGAACGCACAGAAGCGCTCCGAGCTGCTGGTTATCAAGTAATCGAGGTATGGTCATGTGAAGTAGGAAAAAAGAATATTGAGTTACCACGTACCCAAATGCGAAGTTACCCACACGCGATATTGTATGATTTCGAAGCATACGGAGATAAGAATCAGAGGAAAGAGCAGACAGACATGCTCACGATCGAAAACACACATGTACCAATTTCGGTTAGCATTGGTGACACCCTTGAAAGAGAACCAATCCACATATGTGAAAGAGACCCCGCGGAGCTGGTTCGCAAGTTTATGGAAGAACTAGAGAGGCGTGGTAAAAACATCCAGACCAAAGTAAGATCACCGTTTATACCTGAAGATATGCAGATGCTTACAAAAGCACAGCGCAACAAAATTGAAGAATGCTGTAATCAGGTGCCAGTTCTTGGGTTTAACTCCGGGCGATATGATCTTAACCTGATAAAAAAGCATTTCGCGGAACGTTTATCTGATACAACCGGTAAAGTAAGAGTAGCAATAATGGAAACAAGATCATGTTCATTCTGACGAACAACTTTCGCTTTCTCGACATCATTAACTACTTAGGTCCAGGTACCAGCTATAAGAAATGGGTGAAAGCCTATGAATTTGAAACTGTAAAATCGTGGTTTCCCTATGATTGGTTTGACACTCCAGAAAAACTTGATTTTTGCGGTCTTCCGAAATGTGAGGATTGGTATTCGAAGCTGAAGGGAGAGTAGGTTCTCACGAGGGAGGAATGGGAAGGGTGCCAGCGTTTGCTCAAAGAAAAGGGTATGTGTACCTTCGCAGACTGGCTGCGTTACTACAATAATCTCGATGTGGCTCCTGGCCTCGAGGCTCTGGAAAAGATGCGTGCTTTCTATACTGATAAGGGAATTGATATTTTGAAAGACGCTGTCAGTATCCCATGTGTTAGTTTACATTACTTGCTCCGCGGATGTGTTGAGAGGGGCGCGGATCTTTACAGCCCGGGCAAAGAAGCGTATGAGATGCTGAAAGAAGCTGTTATCGGTGACCCGAGCCTTGTTTTCACAAGATACCATGAAGTTGGAGTCACGAAGATAAGGTCTCATCGAATAGCGGAACCCCGTCTTTGCAAAAATATAGTGGGTTACGACGCCAATGCTTTGTACTTGTCAACCATGCTTAGAGACATGCCTTGCGGAAAGGGAAGGGTCGTGCATTATAACTACCAAGCCGCCCCTCCCATACTAACACAAAGGCTCAAAGAAGAAAAATGGTTCGGATTTGCAGAAGTCAATATAGAGATCCCTGAGCACTTGCGCCCAAAGTTTGAGGAGATGTGCCCATTCTTCTACAACAAAGAGGTACCAATTGAAGCAGTGCCACAGCATATGCTTGATTACCTGAAGCGCACGGGGCGAAAGCGCGGAGACGGGAGAAAACTCACGGGAGCATTATCCGCAAAAATGATATTGTTATATGCTCCTCTACTTAGATGGTATCTTGATCATGGAGCAGTGATCACAAATGTTTATCGGACTTGGTTCGTGGAGCAGGTGACGGAGGCGCGCCGGACTGGAGACGTGGAAAAAAGCAAGGCGCTGCTGGCCGAGGTGTTCAAGCTGTTAGGAAATAGCGGGTACGGGAAGCTCATCGAAGCCTTGGAGCGGCAAACAAACATCATTTACACCAAAGACGAGAAGGTAGTCGACAGAGCCTTGCGAAGCGCATATTTCAGTGATCTTGACGAGATCGGGCAGGCGTATGAGCTGGAAAGCCGAAAGCCTCGGATCACAATCAGAAGACCATTTCAGGTAGGAATAGCTGTTTATCAACTGGCAAAGCTTCGAATGCTTGAATTCTATTATGACTTTCTTGACAGGTATTTTGACAGAAGAGATTTCGAATTGATTCAGATGGACACAGACAGCAATTACATGGCAATCAGCGCAGAAAAGTTGGAAGACATAGTCAAACCAGAGCTGCAAACAGAATTTGAGGCAAAAAAGTAAGAGTGGTTAGCTTGGGACAAGTGGAGCAGTCGGACTCCTGGGCTCTTTAAACTCGAGTGTGAAGGCAGCAGAATGATTGCACTATGCTCAAAATGTTATTTCGTCGATGAACCTGAGGGCGAAAAAATAAGTTCAGCACGAAAGGGATGTCAAAGAAACAGAGCGAGATCACGTGGCAGCGTTTCAGGTCAGCTTTGGACGGCAGCAAGGACATGGCAACGAACATTGGTTTTCGCATGAACAACGGGAGGATTGTCACGTACGAACAGCAGAAGCTGGGGCTGAGCGTTTACTACGACAAACGCTGGGTACTGGAAGACGGTATTCACACAGAACCGATCGAGTTTCATTGTTAGATTGCCGGTGGTAGCTGTGTATCTGGAAGGACAACCAAAAGCTCTTCGCGGACAAACCCGCGTTTTGGTCCGTCAAACAAATAATAGAGAACCGGTGAATTTGGTTTTATCATAATCTTTTCAATCTCGTAAACTTTCAGAGACCAGATTGGGTCGGTAGCTCTTCGCCGGCCACCTTCAAGTTCACCGGGTTGATAGAGATAGCGAACACTTAAACCGGAGGGGACCTTCTTTTCGTTTACACCAACGGGTCTCAAATAAGGGGTGGAGGGTTTGGATGGAACAGTTTTCTCTTTGAGGGCCTCAACGGGTTTCTGACCGGTCAGTCGAGTGACTTCTTTATTCAAAGCTGAAATAACAGCGGGCAGTCGGGCCACCCATTCAGTCGATCTTTTGTCGTCTGGGAGGCGCATTTCAACCCCATATTGGTATCCAAACAGTCGTTCAGCCAGGGTGCTGTTGAATCTTTCAACTATAGCTTGATCACGGTGAATATCCACACGGCTGCGTCTAACCTCGACATTATGTTTTGAAAGCAGTTGATTCACAGCGCCCATAAACTGACGACCAGGATCGACCTGAAGCAGTTTCCGCCACTTCAAAGGACCACGACTATAAATCCGTTCCAGAGCAGCTGCGACTTCTTTGGCCTCTTTTGTGGTCAACGGTTCGGCCTCTTTGTATCGAGAGGCCACATCTACCACTGTGAGGGCATATTTAAAAGTTTTACGGGAGCGTGGTGGGCGATCGTGTGGGAGATACAGAAGATCGGCTTGGTGAACTTTGTTTGGAACAGGAACATCAAATTTCGGTCTTGGAATGTACCGTGGGGCTGGTAAATAAACCTGCCAAAGAGCTTGCTTCATCAACTAGTTTCGAGCCACATCTTCCGAGACTTTTGCTGCCTGGGCTAATTTCTTTATCGCTGCAAACCCTTTCCAATACCCTTGCGGGCTGTAATAAATTTTTGACAACCTATTGAAAATGCGCGAGCTCATTGTATACCATACACAATAAAAAAAATGGACGACCCATTTGGTTGTTTGCAAGGTGTGAAAATTTCGTGGAAAATAATTCAAGAAATATTGCAAAAAAGAAATGAATTACACTTATGTTGTTATCAAATAGGATTAATCATTGTCCTTCATGCAAGGAGCAACTAGTTTATGTGGTGAATGAGTTCTGTCGTGAATGTCCAAAATGTTGTAGAGTGTTTGAATGTGATGATGATGAACAGTTCCAAGAAGAAAATCGGGGAACAACGTCCACTGCGCCTCCTACGACTAATTTTCATTTAAAAAATGTTTTTCGGGAATGGAACATTGGCAAAATGTTTTCTTCCAGCGAGGTCGCTTTTCTAAGTAATGTTATTGCTCAATTTCAGGGGAAAACCGGCAAGTCAGTGAACTACCCCTGTTTTCTGCACAATTATTTTCAAATGGTAACTTCTGAATGTTGGCCCAACAAAAAAGAAATTATGGAATCTATTTCTCATCACCTTCCTAAAACTTTTGAAAGCAGGCTGCGTGCAAAACAGAAGTTTGAAAAGTGGTGGTGGTCAAACAGTTAAGATTCTTCATACACATTTTCATATTTGCCAGTTTTTGGAGTTTTCACCAAACACATGACAGTACCTTTTTTGGGATGAGTCCAAAATTTCTTGCTTGTGACACCAGTTGGTCCCGTGAAAGCATTTTTCGCAATATCACCTTTCCAATACCGATCGAATACAGGTTTTGTGGAAGGAATCATTTTTTTTGTCAAAGTTTCAGCAAATTTTATTGCATCCAACGGTTTATCCAAAACACCAGTCCCTTTTTGTTGTTTCAAACCCAAACCTAACTTTTGTTTAGCATTGATTGTATGTCTTGCAGCCGCATGTCCCCATTGTCGTTGTTTGTAAGGAACAGCGTCAAGATTTTTCACCATTTTTTTGTCCGCTTTATGTTTACATTTTTTTGAGATTTTCACCATATTTTTTTTCACGGTTGGAACAAACATCATAATCAATATCATGTTGCATAGCAATCGCATCTGTTGCACCTGTTGGTTTCTGATATATTTCCAAGATTTCTCCAGTTTCTGGATTAAATGAAACTTGTTTTTCAAGAGGATTGTATGGTCCTGTGTAATTATGCCCTGGTAATGTCCAACCCTTTTTTGGTTTCGGAAGTTTTCCGATTGCTGCATGTATATCAATACCAGCCCCATCCAAATCAGGTCTGTCAGTTTTGTAACGTTGGTTTGGTTGAACTTTAGTTGAAAGTTGATCTAACATTTCACTACCAACTTTTTCAATGACTGGGCGGGCTTAGTTCAGCGTGTAATTTATTGCTTTCTTTTGCAGTTTGGGGTCTCTCATTGCTTCAGAAGCGTAATATCTTCCAGCTTCAACACTTTTTTTCGAAAGATATGGGATTCCTTTTGAAATAGCTAGATCACCCACCGCCATGGCAACGTCGCCAAGTATACCACTGCCCTTCGCGCGGGAGGGCTCATCTAGTTTCCCGGCATGAAACGTGTTTTCGTTATTCCACAACTAGCGCATTTTACCTTTAAGAGTTTTCGATTGTTCTTTGTGATTACAACCTTTTCACTTCCCTGCACATTGGGTGTGTGCCGCTTTTCTTTCACACAGTACACTTCCATTGCATATATATTTTATGAAAAATAATTTTTCACTATTTCCTCGTTTTCAAGTAAATCGTTGGAGAACATTTTCAAAATATCGGCAAAACTTGTTCCTTTATTTTTTTCATTTAAAAAGAGAAGGCAGTAATAACCACATCTCACACTTTGTTCCCATTGAATTTGGCTATCATTTCTGAAAAAATGTGTCATCCCGTGCATTGACATTTCTTGTTCCCATTCTAAAGGTGGTGGAAAACCAAATGAATCGAAATACTCGTAGGTACCTTTGTCTTTGGCAGGCCAACAACATACCCAGTGAGTTCCCAAACTTCCAAAATCATCCAAATTTATAATGCATGTCGAATGAAACAAGGGTTTTACTTCGTTTCTGCTGAAAATACCTTTTATTGGAATTCGTAAAAAGTTGCACCATTTTCTGAGGTCAATGTTGGAAAGAGGTTTATCTTCAAATTTCAGTTTTTTTTCAAAGAATAATCATCCCAAGTTCCAAAAAAAGGTGGAGGTCGAATTTGCATTCCTTTACCTTTAGGAGGTGGTGGTAAAGGTGGTGCTCGTCGTGGTCGTGAGCGTGGTGGTTGAGTTTGCAAACCTTTTCCGATTATTTTTCGGATTAATATGTGGTTATCCCATGCTAAGAATTCATCAATATTGACACCTAGGCATTTTACAGATTGCACTCTCTCTAATTCAGTGTGAAACAAAGAAAGGTTTATCTCACCCTCGAGACTAGCTACTCTTTGTCTTGAACCTATGACCTTGAAATCAGTTTTTAACACGTTTAGGGTAAGCTTACTGATGGACAGCCAAGAAGCTATACCCTTAAGATCTTTGATCATTTTATCTTGTAGTGAAGGCAAACTGCAGCCTGAGGACGTTAAATTAGTGTCATCAGCAAATAACCTCGCTTCTCCATAATTTAATATCGTTAACGTAAATCAGAAAGAGTAACGGGCCCAGGATTGAACCTGGGGGTACCCCACATGTTACGAAGTCTGCTGCTGACATGATACCATTAACGTAACATACTTGTTTCCTGTTTGCCAAATAGGACCTGAACCAATTGACTGCTGGAGTTTCAACTCCATACCATCTTAACTTCTTAAGAAGAATCTCGTGGTCAACAGTATCAAAAGCTTTTTTCAAATCCAGGAAGAGAACTCCGCTTACCATTCCCTTATCAATATTACAGCACCACTCATTTGTCATTTCGAGTAGAGCAGTAACGGTAGAATGAAGAGCTCTGAATCCTGATTGATGCGCATACATGAACTTATTTTCACTAAAATAGGAATACAACTGCTCAAATACTAGTTTTTCAAAAAACTCACGCAATTGTTGGCAAAACAGAAATCGGTCTGTAATTATTTGCTTCACTCTTATTTCCCGATTTGAAAACTGGAGAGCTTTTTGCTACTTTCCAATCCGAGGGAAACACATTTGAGGCGATGGATAAATTAAAAATGTCTGTTAGGCTTCCGTAAATAACAGGGGCCGCTATTTTCGAAATTCTGTTGGATATCTTATCTATACCAGTGGCTTTTCTTGCATTTACTCCGTTAAGTAACTTTAGTACCCGGGAAGGCTCGACTTTCTTTAAATGGAAGCTAGTATCCTTCATGGACAAAAAATGCTCAGGCCTAATGTTAGCTTGTTCCACTGGAATCGTTCAGGCGAGATTTGGGCCGATCGCTGCAAAATGTTTGTTTAAGTAATCAGCGAGTTCCTTTGGTTCAGTAACAGGATGGATGGATGGATGGATGGATGGATTGATTGACACCAATTAGACTTTAGTAAAATCGTACTCCCGGTACGTTTTTTTCTAAGCAACATTACATAAAAATGTACAGATTTATTTAGTAATAAAACAATAAATTAATTAAGAGAAGTTCGATTTTCAGAAGATAGCAAGTTAACAAAACATAGAAAAAGTTAAAGGTGACTTTGCTGGATTAGCCCGCGGTGCAGCCGGACGGGTCACTCAAAACCTAGACTGTCTGCGAGGCAGGCTATGCTGGATTGGACTGCTTGTCTATTCCACGCTTGCTCCAGACCTTTCGCTCGAAGACCGCGCGTTTCCACGGAGGAACGCAAAAAAATATAACTGCATGCATTCTATTGCTGGACCGTAATGTTTACTTCGTAAATGTTCGCCGTTTTCTTAGATCTCTCTTCCTGTGGGCATGAAATCCTGCAAATGCAAATTCATAAGTTCAAATTCATTTGGCTGCCCAAGGGGGTGGGGCATTTTCTCCCTTTTGTTTTACAAAATTTCCATCCAGAACCAATCCCCACCTATGCCCCGGGGTTGGGGGGGGGGGTTACTTTGACTGGTGCATAAGAGACTTGGAGGTCAACTTTCAAGGAACTAAACGCCTTATTGGTGGCAAATCCCTCTTTCATTACCGGTGTTGAGGACTGCGATTCAGATGACGTTTGGCCTGTTTGTGAGGGATCCCCAATTATGGCCAATTTTCTTTGACGACGACATTTGCATCGACGTGTTCTTTCGCATTTGCACTTCGTGTCCACTACCAAGATTGCTCTTGATGTTGGTGGACGGCTGTGGAATCCCTTTGGACATTTTCGTCGGTAATTTCATCTGCCATTAGGCTCCTTTTGGCTGGCAAATTATCACTAACCAAATCTCTCGACTGCTCGCTACAAAGGCAGCAATACACTGATTTCGCGCAGGGGCAATGCTATCTCACGTGGTTCCTCTGTGGGGTGACGGAATAGAATATGTAATTAAAGCAAATAAAGGTAAATTGTTCTGTTGTTTTGTGGACTTCAAAAAAGCTTTTGAGTCAAAAACGCGGGAAAATGTTAATTGGCTCCCAGGCCTCTGTTCAGTTCTATTCTTCAGAACAGGTTGTGTTCTTCATTTGCAGTCATTAGTTTGGTCGGCCCTGCAAGTACCCTTCCGCAGAAGCGTGCATCAGACTGAAAACGACTAAGAGGGTCATTCCGGACGGAGAAAAGAAATTCAAGACGTCTCAGACCATTCAAACTAATTTTAAAATGAGCCCGTTTTCAGAGATCGAGCCAAAAGACTGAAAAGACCTGTTTCTTCCAAATGCACAACTGAAGTCGAACGAGAGGAGACAATAGGCGCGCCACAGAAATGCGAACCTGACGTTCGTGCATGACCTGGATGTGGGTAGTTTAAAACAGAGCTAAGTTTTGTGCAAAATTGTTACCACGAGTTGGCAGATTTTAAATTTTAAGCTTCTTTAAGATCTTTGGCTTTCACCCTGTATGTATAATTGTATTACATTCTTCACTTTTTATCTTTTTATTGTAAATGGTTTGACCCAGGAGTCATATCATAATTCGGTAAATTGTGATCGTCCGGGTGAGTGTAGTCCTGAGAAGGACTGTTTGAGGTGACTTTGACTGACGTTTCCACAACCTAAGCGGAAGTCATCATCAGAGTCAAGTGGACTGTGAATCGTCAGTAGATGTTTTAAGTCTCTGATCGTCGACCAATCAGGACAACGACCAGAGACTTATAACATCTACTGACGATTCACAGTTCACTTGATTCTGATGATGACTTCCGCTTAGGTTGTGGAAACGTCAGTCAAAGTCACCTCAAACAGTCCTTCTCAGGACTACACTCACCCGGACGATCATAATTTACCGAATTATCTTTTTATTGTAAAGCGAAAAGAGCGACATGGTTATCGGCGCGCGTTTCGTTCTCGTTCCCAGATATATATGGCAGAATGGACTCTTCACGTTGAACAGTCAGTTCTCGGTGCAAATATAATTGCTTTGTCTCGCAAAGAGGTTTTGTTTATTTCCCAATAAACGTAATCAAGATTTCATTTTACGATAACACCCACCAAGAGAGGATTAAGGAAAGAGAGTCTACATTACCAGTAAAAAGTGGCCCGCACCCTGCAAAACTCTTCGTACAACATTCTGCTTCAATGATTTCACTAAGACAGTTATACCGACCGTGTTACGAGGATTTATTTTGGATTTGTTGATAGTGAGTCTAAGAGAATGGCCTAAAAATAAAAATTACAACCGAAATAATTTATCGAATCGACTCCGGCTTAACATTCGGTGGGTAACTGAGAAAATAAAAAAAGAACGGAAAATAAACTGAGAAAGAAAAGGAAAATGAACGCAATAAGAAATTTTCAGACCAATTCTGAAGTGTTAAATGTAACTGCTTATATATTCTTCATATTAACATACAAAAAACGTATTTTCTTTAATTGCACCGACCGCGCTTATTTGAGGGCGGCGCTCTTTCGAGTAAATACGGTATCTTGACAACTCAGTTGTCCGGCTGTGTCAGAGCAATTTCCACGGCAACACCTAAAAAATAAATACTTGCCCCTCTTTTCGAGGAAAGGAAAAAGAAAAAAAGCCCCACACGTTACAAGGAAAATCATTAACATCTACTTCTGACAGGGATACATTTCAGAAATGAGAAAAAAAAAGTTAAATGTGACTTTTCTGGACCGTGATGTTTACTTCGTAAATGTTTGCTTTTTCCTTAGACCTCTCTTCATCTAATGTCACGTGCAAAAGTTCTTTCAGGACTTTTCTCAGTGCCACTGTCTGTGAATCTTTCGTCTTGTAACGAGCAGAAAATGAAAGGACATTTGATAGCTTCACAGGCGCGCTTGAATTGGTGTAAGAGATGAGCTTGGTAAAGTACAGAATCACTGGCGTGAACAGTGGCACACCAGTGCATAAACTTTACTCTGGGTGAAAGCACGCCAAAGCTGACCGATCTCGGAGGAACATCATCGGTACATTTCTCGACGGCGAAGTGCAGATCTTCTTCTTGCATTAAGTAATCAATATTTGATCCTAAAGGCTCGATCGGAAAATACTCCACAACGATCACGTTACCTGGGAACAATCTCTGCGCTACGGGTCGTGAGAAGATAACATCGCATAGATAATCCATTGAGCATGACTGAATTTCGACCAAAATCATCGCGGGGACCTGCTGAGATCATAAAGTGGCCATCTCAACGGAACAGCTCAAAATATCAAGCTATACAACTTTCTTAGCGGGATAATTATTGTTTCCGGTTGAAAATCGCTTTCGCCAAACGTTCGGATATTGCTTTCGTACGAAATCGTCGACCAGTTGTGACAACTTTTCACCAATACCTCGTCGGCAAAACAGCTTGGTAAAGTCCGCCCTGCTCGACTGACGAATGTCCTTCCGTTGTCAACGACAGAAAACGCTTGTAGACTTACAAGTTTCTCGCCAGAGAAAGCGAGCATATAAACACAGAATTCTTTCATCTTCATCCACGTGTGAAACCCAAGAGGAAGGTAATCGTGTCCATTGTAGATTCCTTCTGATAGTTTTAAGATTTCGTCAAAATTGCTTGATCGAGCGAGTCGGAAAGTCAAGTCTTCGGTCATTGTTTCATGAATAATTCGCTTTTCGACTTCGCGTAGATCACACTGAGTATATACACGTTTATCCCTTTCCGACAATATACACGCTTGTTCTCGCGTCGATAACTCCGGACATGCGTCAAAATGGACACGTAATTGTTGTTACCGCAGTCACCACAAGTCATTTATAACCGGTACAGACCATTTTGTCCTGCAAAGTCTGCCAAAAGAGCTCGGCAAAGACCCTCTCCTCCCAACCAAAAAACTGCCTTCTGTTTGTTTGTTTTTTGCCAATTTTGGCATGAGGTTGGATAGAGAGATAAGGCGGGGATAAATGGACTGCGTTTTAGCTATAATGAGAAAAACAGGAAAGAAAGGGGAAAAATGACTAGAGAATTGTTTTCCGATAATTCGGACAGTTAAGCCGTCCTTCTTTTGGGAATTTAATGCATTATAAATAATATGCTGTAACCGCTCTACCCGATTCTCCAATGAAACCTTCCAACTATGCGCAGGCTGGCTCCAAGGACCATATAGCAGGGATCTTTAAAACGTTTGTTAAAAACAAGTTCCGAAAGTCAGCACGACTCTTTTTGACCAAATAGTTTTGATAGTTGTTTTGATTTATTTGCGTCCGTAACAATTTTTAACTTCGTTCATTTTTTCCTATTTTTCGTTTAAATTTTCGGCAAATTAGGGACGGACCATTAGAAAAGTTGGGGGGGGGGGGGGAGTTTAGAGCTGCACGAATTTTTTTCGTTAACATTTCCCTTGCAGGGATATTTGTTTCCGTATGCAAGAACTTTTCCCTGGGCTACTCGCTGTGTAAGAATTTTTAATCTCTCGATTTTACCTTGCACAATTCTTTTTTATACTTCGCCCCCCCTCCCCCCATAACTTTTCTTATGGTCCGTCCCTTGCCATCTCAATCAGCATCATCAGCTGGAGTGCAAAAAATAAGGTTACGTGAATAAAATGCGCGTCACGTGGACCGAACCTTAGGCGACTTGCCGAGTCTAAGACATTCGTCGAAGATAACTTGAGAGGGATTGGTGTTAAAATGAGGCTAGACTCTCTAGCAAAACCAGTTTATCATCTCTTGCCTCTACTGAATTACAACAGAACAATGACAAATCTTAAGACCCACTCTAAAGTGAAAAACGTAACGTAATAATTTATTTTATTCGTCGTATTTTACAAACAAGCAAAGACTCATTTATCTTAAATGTCCAATAACAAAAGTGACAAGGTATAGTTCTGAGTTTTTAGATTAAATATACATGACGTTCAACGCCATAAAAACACAAAAAGCACTAAAGCGATTTGACACTGTTCAACAGCTTCAAACTATGAATGTTCATTCTTGACCTTGGAATGAATATTTCTATAGTGATACTTGTCACAAGGTCGACAGATCGAAGCATGGCTGAAATCCGCGTTGTCACGTGACTCGTGTGTAGTTAGTCATGTGACAACAAGTGGTTGAAAATGGCGGAAACTTCAAAACCCCCCTCGAAACCTTCGTTGCTTTTAATTTAGACCTTGTGACAAGAATTACTATCGAAATGTTCAACAGCTTATTTTTGAAGATCAGACATAGGGACTTGTTCGACAAATTCAAAGTTAGTATCACATTGTTCAAGGTGGTACCCTTGTGAAGGAAAAAAGGGTTCCGACAATGACCCGTTTTTTTGTTTTTGTTTTTGTTTTTTAATGAAAAGATTGCTTTGATCTACTTCTAGCTTTTCTGTACTAAATTTTCTGCGAAGTTTTTCCACCTCTGATAAAGGTGGATGATTAACTGACTGACTGACTGACCGATCGATCGATCGATCGATCGATCGATTGATTGATTGATACCAATGAAAAGTTAGTACAGAAAAGCTTAAGTCGACAGGATGCGTCCTCATTTTAAAATAAGTCATCAACCGATGGCAAAACTGGTTACATTTTCACTCTTCTCGTTGTTAAATCTACGACGTCACATCTTTGACTCGTTCCTACTACGTTTTACTAAATAATTAGACTAAAGGCCAAGATTTCTACGAGCGGGTCGTCAACAAGGCACATCAGAGCTGAGTACTTTTTCGAGAAAACGAGGATGAGTAGTGTAATTGCTCTAGTAAAAGACTAATACTTAGCTAATATTACTCCGAAACGTAAAAAAAAGAAAGAAAACGAAAAAATGTTAAGGCGCTGTTACACGAGGCAATTTTTTTCTTCAACTTGCAACGTAACGGCGTTGCGAAAAAAGTTGCGGACGAAACTGCATGTGTAACACCCTCTCTTTGCAACGTGTCTCGGAACGAAAAATTACGTTGCGAGTTGCAGAAAAAGTAGGCTAGGCCTCTAATTTTCGCAACGCTGCGAGATATGTTGCACCGTGTAACATGCATTCCGCAACTTGCCTCGCAATGCTCTCCTCTTACTTTCCATGGAAATACACCTCTTAGCAACTCAAGGCAAGTTGAAGGCTGTTTCGCCTCGGGGGGAGGGGGGGGGGCACTCCTAAAAATGTTGTTGGGGTTTGTGGCGCACTTCTCGGAACCCTTACCCTCCTTAGACCAAAATATGTGATTTTCCCTACCCTATTCAGACTTTCCTTCCCTACCCTATTTCAGACTTGACCCAAAATTCTGTACCCTATTTCAGACCCCATATTAACGAAAACGCGTTTCTCAAAAGATGATGCTGGATAAAAAAGTAACTTTACCCTCTTTTAGACCAAAATGGTCAAAATTCATACCGTATTTCAGACTAAAACGGCTCGAAAACCTTACCCTTTCGCGCTGCACATACCTATCAAGATTATATCAGGGAGTACTACTCCCAGGGGAGTTAAGCCATTACTTGGCATGACAGTGAGATAGACTGAATTTAAATTACTTCTTTGCGACTTGCGACAACTAGCGAGTCCGCAGCTAACACAAGTGGGTATGCATACATATGGAAACCATTAAGTTCCGAAGGCAAAAACCCCTTGAAATACCGGCAGAAGTTGACGGTTGTAGCCAAATCTGGAAATTTGCGACCCCCGGAAAATAATAACTTTACTGAAACCAAAAACAGCTGGGAATGAGCGTACAACAGATACTGAATGCATCCAAAACAACTGCCTACTGTAGCGTTGATGCTGTATAGAGTGCAAAGTGCAAAGACCACTATTTAAACAATAGAGTTCTTCTATCGAAGGCACTATCATCACCGCGTGTGATAGCTTGCCCAAGGAAATTTGATGTTCACAACAGATATCAGCCCAAGAACGTAGTTCGAGAGCTCATATGAAGTTTGAACATACAAATTCCAAGGGAACCTATCACACATAGGGCCTGAGACACAAGGACTCTACTGTTCTTATTGTACAACGCTAAATCTTGAGCGAAAATTGGCAAAAACGGGCACTACGCGCTGATAGGGGCCCGCTGAGGAGAGACACTATGGCGTCACGTGATCGATCTCGACCAATGGGAGCACGCCAAAATTCAGCATTGTGCTATAATTGTCAGTATTTTACTCAGATAAACGGGCCCACACCTCGTGCAAGTTTTTGCTGCTTGGAAATAGCGATAGAAAAGGCCCTTACCGTCTGTAAAACCGAAAATAACGACGGTCGTTACCATCGGAGCGTTACGGTATTTGCACTTTCATACTCGAGATTAATCGTGCTTTCGATTAATTCGGGCTTAAATGGAGATAACTGGTCACTATAGCGACTTCAGGACCTCCACAAAATACCCAAGGAGTGCCTCCAACACATGCAAACAGCTACATACTGTACGAACGTTTCCTCGCAGGCGCCTCAGAGTCACTCTTCTTCCAAGGCACCGCGTAAGCTGGGTTCTCTTCAATGTTGACAAACCCCGGTGGCTCAGGCAGGACCTCTGGGTCTTCTTCTGTAGTAAGGGGATTGGAGACTTTGTTGTTATCCTCGTCCATTTCACTGCAGGTTTGTTCAGGTTTTTCAAGTACATTGTAGTCGTGAGTGACAGGTTCATCAACCTCCTGATTTTGTTCTACAGAACACAGAAAAAAAGAGAGGGAATAATTAAACGAAAGAGCGAAGGAACCAACAAACATATGAAAGGCTTTACTTCTAAGTGGTTAAAAAAGTGGCATTGACTTTTTAAATCAATGTCACAGCGAATAAAGCAAAAACAAAGCAAATCATACTTACCGTCTGGCATGAAATGTTGGCGGGATCTAATTTTGGCGAATATTGCGGAGTTTCCATCGATCCGCGAAGATTTGATCCCGCGAAAATAAACTCTCGTTAAAAATATAATCCGCGAAAATATACTCCATGTATCTAGGTTACTGAATTTTAGGGGGAAAAAATTACCACCCCTCCTATTACGAAAAACCTTTACGGTCTCTGGGAAACTGAATTTGACAGCAACCGTACACGAGACCATCTCCTTCCAAAAAGCAAGCAATAGTTAACTGCCTGTTTCTCCCAGTCTAAATAGCAAAGCTACTTTTCGGTAGCTCTGAGTTACAATCGACGACTTCCGACAAGTGTACAGCAAATAAGTAAAATAAACAGGACAATATTAAATTAATTGATGCTGTATACAACTTTCGTGCGTCAAATACTGGAGAGAAAATTGCCCGAAATCCGAGAAAATTTGTTCCCGTGACAGATAAAATCGGCAATCTGCGCAAATAAACTCCCGAGAAAATTTCACGCCACACGGTAATCGATAGGCTCGATTTCCGCCGCTCCCTCTGGTTCGGGGATTTCCTCCCAGAGAAGAGGGGGAGGAACGCGGGCTCATTTTCCCGAACAGCGACTGGTAATCGAGCCTAGGTAATCGAGAGACTGGTTATGAAACCTGGTAAGTTCCCCTCAATTATTGATGAATCACAGGCAGCCCAAGCTAAGGTTGAGAGCTGCGCATAAATTACACTGTTTTTTCCACGCTATGCATAATAATGACATCGGCACGCTCTGCATAACAGTGACATCGGCAACATTTAAGAGTTTGTATGGAAATGATACAAAACGTCTCAAATTGCCACAAATCAGAAAGAAGTCGAAATAAAAATGATTTGCCTTATTTCATTGTTGTATTGGTCATTATTTGAGGGCTTCCTGGGCTGGTTTGAGGCTTTTTGGGCGAGAAATTGAGGTTTATATTTTTCATCTTTACTGAACGTTTAGAATTAATTAAAGTTAATTAACTCGACTTCTTTCTGATTTTGGCAATTTGAGACGTTTTGTATCATTTCCATACAAACTCTTAAATGTTGCCGATGTCATTATTATGCATAGCGTGGAAAAAACAGTCTACTTTATGCGTAGCTCGCAACCTTAGCTTGGGCTGCCGTGATGAAATCACCTCAACCGTGCACAATCTTTGGTTTTACGTTCACGCAATATGGCTGAATAACTTCCACAGCAACTTTACTATTGGTTGTTTCAACATAGTTCAAAACATACTGTGGTTTGTGCATGGTCAAAGGTAAAACCGGTAACAGAAAACACAACAGAGAAATTTCCCGAGCTTCATATTCTTTTACTTTTATCAACTATGAGCAAACACGAACTACTTTCTACACTCAATTGTAAACGACTCGATTAGAACATAACGTAAAATTCCGATTATCAGTCCCACCCTCCCACGCGAAAATATGCCTTTCCAAATATGAGCCCAACAAATCTCATTCACAAAAAGCCCTCCGATAATAAGCCCCACCCCCTCGAATATTAGGCCATGGGGTTATGTTAAGTTTACATCCCAAGAACGATTACGGCATATTAATAATATCCTCCGATTTTAAGTCCCCACACAAACTACTGTACTATTCTACCTAGGTAAATAGCAACCTGTATACTGTACATTCAACAACAACAGAATTATCTTCCACAACAGGTTGCCATACAGAAAACAAACAAGCAAACTACACTGTATGAAACGAGACAATTTAAAGTTCGATAGTACAATCCCTGTTGTTGTCGGGTTACATTCTTATACTGTGTTTGTACTTCTTGGGAGCATTTGAAAGGAAGTTCAATTTCTCCACCTTGTACCGACATTTCTTCTGGCGCAGCAGTTTCAGACGCGAAATATTTCATTTTCAGACGCAAAATCCCTTCCAACTATAAGCCGAACTATTTTTGACGCGCAAACCTCCCCGCAATAATAAGCCCCCCGCCCCGCCCCTTCCGAGAACTGATAAGCCTACCAAAAAAAGCCTTTTGGAAAAATAGAAGCCCAAAGCTTATGATCAGAATTTTACTGTATACATCATGACACAACACAGAATAATTTACATAATTACCTACCCGTGTCTTCTGGTTCAAGTGTGTTATACTCAGGCATTTCTTCCACGTTCTCATTACTTTCGTCCTACAAAACAACCATTAAATCTTAGATCACACCCGTTTGTACTTTAGTTTCCACACTTCCCCATGTGTCCCTGGTTTATCAATTCAAATCACGAGTTTTCTTTTCGTTACCTCGATTTTACAGCAGCGTGCAGATTTGATGCCACACGGAATGTGGATCGTTCACATTCGGTGCCAAGACCTCTGCCAGAACATCGAAAACGTGCGCGTGAAATTAAAGGAACATTGTCCAAGTTGATTATACCTGGCGAAATTGTCCTTTTCCAAGGAATTTCCCGTACAGGCCAATAAAAGTTTCTGTTCAATTCGCCGCCAGAAGCTGTCAGAAAACCTAACCTTTTTTATCGAAAGGAAAGCGCCCCAGATCTCGCCCATGCACCAGCACCGTGGTTAATTATGGGTACGTGTACGCACAAAGCTTCGTTCACTTTGATGCCTGCATGAGAGACACCTAGTCCAGGGGACCGTTTCTCGAAAGACCCAATAACTTTTCGGGCCCAGAAAGCTATTTTATGAGCGTAAAATTTACTATTAAGATTCAAAATTTGCTGCTTTTAAAGCTAAGAAGTGAAATTCAAAGATGACGAAACAAGTCGAGCTGGTTTGCGGGCTAAAAGCTACACCATCATTCTGTAGATTTTGATTTTAAAATATACCTCCGGACCCGAAAAGTTACCGGGACTTTCGAGACTGAACGGTCCCCAGGTACGGTATTTATTGCTGCTAAATGCAATTTAGGCGAAGTAAAATTCGAGACAATTGTGGGTCAGCGATTATTGCATGCAAGGTGCAACAACAGAATGGATAGCGCTAGCACGTCGGACTTACATTCTGAGAATGTCAGTCAAATCATTCCGGACATTTCGCCCCCTGGTATCGAGAATTTCGCCCCTAATGTCAGGCAATTAGTCGTCACAGTAACATGTCTGCTATAAGTATACACTCGAACATTAACAATCTAAAGAATCAACGCTTGACAATCTATAATGAAGAGATGCTTGCGCCGGGTTGTTTAAAGCAGGATTAAGCTAATCCGGGGTTGGCGGCAATTATTTAATAATTCAATCTGCTAACCAAGCGATAAGGTTTTCTGTGAATCCTTTTTACCTTATGGTTTGACTTTTTTGTTTGTTTGTGTGTTTGTTTGTTTGTTTGTTTGTTTGTTTGTTACGAGAAACAGAAGACTTGGTTAAATTTTAATCTCAGGTTAGCGCTATCCGGCGTTCGTTCAACAGAGCCCCGTGCTTTAGGTCTACGTAATTTAAATGACTCTTTACCCAAAAACGACATCTTAAGCCAATCGACTGAAAAAAGCCATACTGAGGTCACAAAGGGAACAATGGACAGTAACACCTGTCATGAAATACCCGTAGTTGCCGGAACTACGACTCTTAGGAAGCCGGAGTCAACTAGGATGATGGACATGAACGTTTTGTCTCTCCGTTCGCCGTTCTGTTAGAGTGTCCTGATATTCTGTCTACCTTTGAAGTACAAGTTTCTTATGCAGGGGAAGCGAATCAACGTTCGTAAACGCCATATTCTATAAGAGCATTTCAGTTGGAAGAATAAAGCCTCAGCCATACGAATTCAACATTTCCATTCAGCACTTTTAACATTGTTGTATTTGGCAAGGTTAAATGCCTTTGGGCGCCCCCTTGAATGACTGATATCAAATAATTCCGAAGGATGTCGAATGATGTTTCAAAGCTTATTGAATTTGGTAAGTTAATCGCGTTTGTTCACCCTCTTGGATGACGTTAAATGATTCTGAAGGATGACGAACGACGTTAAATGGCATTGAACAAAGTTTGGTCCCCATTATACATACTGATACATTCTTAATGTAAAGTATTTAAATTTATACATAGTTTTTTTTACTTAAAAAAACTTCTTTTGTTTCTACTTATCTTTTTATTTGTAGGGAAACGTTGTGGAGTTAACCTCATGTTTTTCCTTTTCCAGTTGTATTTTACAAAGCTTCTTTTTATTGTTTATCGAATAAACGTTAGGTTAGCTAGGTTAGGTTTGGTTAAGTAAGGTTAGGTTAGGTTAGGTAAGGTTAGGTTAAGTAAGGTTAGGTTAGGTTAAATTAGGTTAGGTAAGGTTAGGTTAGGTTAGGTTAGGTTAAGTAAGGTTAGGTTAGGTTAGGTAAGGTTAGAAATAGGTTAATATTATGTTATGTTATGTTGTTATGTTGTGTTATGTTATGGTTATGTTATGTTATGTTATGTTATGTTATGCTATGTTGTCATGTTATGTTACGTTACGTAACGTTACGTTATGTTACGCCTAGGAAACAAAAACTTCACGCTACCTCAAGAGCTGATTCCTGACCAACATGTGACGGACTCGCATAAACAGATTCTCGTGTTCCTCTTTCAAGTGCTAAACTCTCATAAAACGACGCACTCTTTTGCCTGCGTTCCTCTTGTCTTTCATGTGGGCAGCGGCTTGATCCGCTAAGTGTTTGATAATCTGGGTTTTCGTTACAACTCGGACATACAAACATACTGCGTGCTCGTTTTCCTTTCACCAGTCCTTGATAATCAATGTCTTCCTCAGTACCTGCTATGGAGGAAAACAAAAATAACAGTTAGAGAGGTTTTTAATTGAGTATAAACCAAAGTGATTACTCTGCCTAATCACAACAGACGTAACAAGGCAATGAACCAATCACAGCTCGAAGTAAATACAAGTAACAGGCGCTGAGCGCGGGAAAACGCGTGCGAGCAAGCCATATTTGTTTGTTGGTTTTTTTTTTTACTTCTGATTGGTTTAGTAAGTGGCACGAGTCTTTTTGTTAACCAATCACAGAGCACAATAAAGCAAACCCAAAGTACACGTATATTACCTTCGACACTCATTTGAAAACCGTTCTATAACTTTATATTTAGGGGGCATTAGGCATTAGATTTTCTTTATATATTAACCAATCACAGGGCGTCAAACAAAACCGAAACAAACGTTGAACGCTGCGTTTACGACAAACGCAAATAGTCGAATTAATAACCACGTGATCAGTTTTTCCCGCCATTTTACACTTTTGCTTATTAACACGAGAAGACCTGTTTTCCCTTTCCTCTACAGTTTATGAACTTAATAAACTTAGCTTTTGAATCGTTCTGCCACATTTACAAGCGGCAAGCTGCACAAAGACTTGCGCCCTCTGTCACGAGGTCTTAAAAGCTCAGCGGTTGAAACTGCGCTAAAATTGAAACCAAGTTCCTATTCTCGTCAACTCAACTGGGAGGAATATATCAACTGATTTTCTCAAAAGGAGAAAAAAAACCATTATCAGTTTTAAGCGAATTTTGCAAGACAAAAGGGAAGCACTCGAAAAAATTGGCATAATTTTTTCCAGGTGCAATTCATTTTTTTCTTGTCCATTCGTAACCAAAGACTACTGTTTACAGTGCGTTTAAGGAAAATTAAAGCATCGTACTAAAGCAATATCATAATTGGCTGACGTAACTCAGGGGTAAATTTGCACAAGTTTGGGTGTCCAGGCGTAAAAGGCGTAAAATAGTTGTAACTCAAACTACTGCAATTCCAATGCTCGAGAATTTTTTTTTTTTTTCTTTCAATTAGTTTGCTTTGGCTCATTAAAGCCAACCACGTAGCAAATTTCACTGTCTTGAAATTTGGCTTTCTCTTTGCTTTTGCAGCCACCATTTATTTTGAAACAGCTTAAACAAAGACCAAAGTACGTTTGTCCGACGCCTAAGAACGAATTTAAATCACAAACTATTTCACAAAAATGCAACTCTAAGTCCACCCCTTCAGTAACAAGAGTGGGTCGTTACCTTCATAACTACAGTCGTTATAACAAACTTACCATCAACTACATCACGATGATGATGATGATGTTGATGCCCTAATTCCAATTCTTCTTGTTCATGCGCCTCTGGCAAGTCATGAAAATCACCTCCCGATCTGGGCAACGATCTAGAAAGAGTCTCTTGAACATCTGGATTTTTCACGACGACTGACACGTCTCTAAGTTCATCATCTTCATGTCTATTATTTTGGTACACATGACCACCGATATTTTCTGTTCTTGTAGTTTCTTCATCAGGTCTTGACGGTAACGGATCTCTCGATATTCTCTCTCTTGAGAACGAAGCTCCACTCGCATATGGATTTAAAAGCACTGACGGTTCTGCTGTCCGCTTGCCCTCGCTTATTTCAGCTGAATCACCTGTCGAAACACGTCTCCGTTAACCACGAACACACTCTTTTGTGTTGAACAAATCGACAAGTGGACAAGTAACAAATGGACGAATGAAAGAAGGAGCAAACAAACAAAGTCATTATTATAACGAATGGACTAATGGAAAAATGAACGAATGGACAAATAAACTGACGAATGGAAGAATGGACAAATAAACAAATTGACGAAGGAAAGGATAAACAAAAGGACGAATGAACCACGATCACCCAAAGAAATATATGCTCGGAAGACGTTATACCTTTAATGCCCGGATTCTTGTGAAAAGAAACCGTACTTGAGAAAGATGTTTTTATTCTGTTAGTGGCCCAGGCGACTCGGAAAAAAAACCGAGTTCTCCCAAAAGCAGTCGAACCTATGGCCTTCTGGTTACTAGTCCAGATGCTCTACCACTGAGCTACAGGAGACTCGTGGGAGCTAAGGCCATTAAACTAGGTTCATGTGACAAACGTCGTGCATACTGCTAGGACTGAAATCTCGATAGGTGGTATATTCGGAATGATACAAACGTGATGGGGAATTTTAAGCCTGATGAATATATGAGAAAGATGTTTTTATTCTGTTAGTGAAACTGTACTTTTCAGCCACAAGTTCCTTTCGTGGCCGTTATGGTCATATTTGCATTTAGATGGCTAAAAGTGCCAAAACAATTATTTTCTTAACCTAATTGGAGGAAATTTGAAGAGATTTGGGAGAGCCTAGCTAATCGATTTTTATCCCGATTAAATCCAAATTTAATCTTGTCCGCCCACTTGGGTCGTATGCGACCTCTGAAGTAATATGTGGACTGAAACATTTCTAACGTAATCAGCTTTTTCGTCAAGCAATCAACTTGTAACGCAACGGATTAAAAAAGAATAGATCTTTGGATATGTTGTAGTTCAATTTAATTCTTGGTTCAATTCTTACTTTCTTTTGTTTTATATTCATTATCATATATTAACATAAAAAAGAACAAAGGAAAATAAAAATTGTACCAAGGATAAATTGAACTACAACAGATACATGCCTCATTTCGGGAATTTTGACCAAATCTGCCCGAGTTACGAAAAAAGGAACCACCAACGTTTTCTTGCCAAATCGATGGCAAATTTGGCTATTCACCATGTACTCTGGCTATTCACCATGTACTCTGGCTTTCCAAGTAAAATTTTCCACCTTCCTGAAAAGTTAACCAGACATCCTTCCACAGGAAAGAATGGCGATAAAGAGGCTAACAAACCAGTGAAAGAAAAAGAAAGAAAAGAAAAAGAAAGAAAGGAAAAAGAAAGAGACAAAAAAACCTAGAGTTTTCTTTGGCGAAACGTCACCCCAAACTTTCGCAACATGTAAACGTAATTCCTTTCACTTTCGGAGCGAACAAATAATTATGGTGTCGTCTAGAGTTGGAAACAGGTCAGCTAGCACTTTAGGAAACCCAACAGCAGCTCGGAAATTTGGGACAGAGATCATCTTTACCTACGTTTTTCTGCTACTTAGATTTTCAGCTATAGATTCCGAACAAACTGTGTAAGGTTACGTAAATATCCTTTTAAAAGGCTCTGCAGCAATCTAAGAAAACTGAAAACGACATTTGAAGTATTTTGATTAAATTTTCTCCTTAGGAGTCCCTGAAGGACGAAGAAACAATTCGACAAATGAAACCAAATGACGAACGGGAGATGGAAAAAAAACAAACAAACGATTGAAGTATTGGTTGAATGGACAAAAGCAAGAAGAAACTAATGAACAAAAGAAGTGAAAACGAAGGAACAAAAATGATGAATGAGGATTAATTTTCAAGTATCAACTGATTACTTACAAGCATTCTGCATGTTACTGGGACAAACATCTGGCAGTTCAACGTAAAATGGTTCTTCTTGGACTCTGTATGTCTTAGCAGATAAAAACAAAAATACAAATACAATAACTTTATCATTTTCGTTTAGTGGAACTTATCAATTTAGCGAGCTCATTTTTTTTTTTTTTTTTGGTGTCTTCCGCTCTTTTAATTATCATGCAAGTTTACACAAAAGGCTACACATAATTACATTCGTTAATTTATTGACTAAAATCATGAAATAACACCGTCCCTGGCTGGCAGATTTGCAGACGCTGTTATCTCGTACATACATCTTTTTAGATGTTTCGGTGTGAAGTATCGCCGTATATTTTTACGAGTTGTGCTGTATTTTGACGAGCCTGCAGGGCGAGACAAAATACAAACAACGAGTGAAAATACACAGCGATACTTCACGCCGAAACATCTAATAAGAGATTTATTATCTAACTTAATAACTTTTACAACCTTTTTGAGTAACTTGAAATAAAATTACTGTGAAACAACCAACTGTACAATATCGTGGGATATCTGTACTCCTTTCGCGCGCTTTCTGTACAGTAGTTGTTCTAATACAGTTGGATAATAATGGCCGGTTTTCTTTTTTTTTCCTTTTGTAATGAGTCTTCATTTATTTAACAAAAGAGCGAGCTACTGTTGAAATCCTGGCTGGTAAAGCTTCAAGATTGAGTTCATTTATTTAGTAAATCCGATGCCTGGTAGAACATGGTATAGAAAGCCTTGTTGTAATGAACACAGCCAATCACAATTCTCTGCTTGCACAAACACGTACAAAGAAGATATAGAATTCGCACCAACTATAACAGAATCTAGGGAATTGCAAGACTTAGGGCCTAGAGAAACACGAAAAGCATTTGCGTTTCGATTATCGTACTTGTAGAATTGCATATTCAAAGGGAAAGTGTTTGGTTATCGAACTATGCAGGCAAAAAAAAAAAGAGTTTTGGGAACTGTACAAAAGTAGACGTAGTTGACAAAGGCGCATGTATTGCAATTTTAGGATGTAAAGCGCTCTAAATATTGGATCTGCGTGTGGATCGCCCCTTTCTGTAAAATTACAAGACGACGGAGAGTAGATATATATGTAAAACACAACTACCACAATGACAAAATGATCGAATGAAAAGAAATCACGAAAGGAATGCGTTTAAATAAATAATTATTTTCTACTATAAACTCACCTGTTGGCCTGGATTGTTTATCACTAGAAAACAAAAAAAAAACACATATAAATTGTAACTATTTTCATACGTTCTTCTTACGTTATCAACTGAAGCACTAACCAATTAATTTCCTACCCGCAAAATCATTGAATTCTCTAGCTTGACGGTTCCTGAAAAACAACAACAAAAGTTACCTGCACCTTAACACTAAATTTACAGATCGCCTCGAATCAAAATTAATTTCCGTGGTGAATTAAGTTATTCGGAATTGTACAAAGAGAAAAACCCCATAAAGCCCTTCAATTAACTTAAAATTAATCAAAGCAATTGGTCCCTCCTGCAGGACCACGTACATGTAATTATGAAGTCTCCATAATTTATATAGGGAGGTGTCCATATAATAGAGGGGCTAGTTGATACGAATTTTGTTCTCTCCTCAGGAACAAGTTAACTGTCCATATCAACAAACTGTAACTGGAAGTGGGGGGGGGGGGGGCTCTTTAGGCTGGTTTCACTAGCAACGGAGTCGTAATCAGAAGCGTAGAGCGTTACGATCTAGTGAAAATCAAACAACGGAGTCATATGCTGAGTTTCCTGTTGCACTTAAAGCTTCCGTCGCTTACGATCTGGTAAAAACCAAATTGTCAGAGTCGGAAGCAGAAAAGGAAGGACTAAACCAATCACAAAGCGTGGGAACGAGCACTGTGATTGGTTTATCCTTCCGACAATCTGGTTTTCACTAGATCGTAAGCGACGGAATCGTAAGCGGAGTCGGAAGAAAATGGAAACGTTCTGATTCTTCCGACCCCGATTCCGTCGAACTTATGACTCCGCTTACGACCCCGATTTTTGATTTTCACTAGGTTATAAGCGCTCTTACAACTCCGCTTACGACTCCGACTCCGTTGCTAGTGAAAAACGAGCCTTTTGTAAGCAAAATAGGTACGTTGTAATTCAAGGGATCGACTAAATGGAGTTTGAGCTAGCCATTTTTGGTCTAAAAACAAGTACATACTTTGACCATTTTGGTACAAAATTGGATACCTTTTGTCTGTTAGTATGAAATACAAATCTGAAAGGTATAGATTTTTGAAATCTTGGCTTGAAAAGATCAGGGAAAATTTTAAGGGTCACTGGTAAGGAAAATAACATACTTTTGGTCTGGAAATTGGGCACGGGTTTGGGTACACTCCATCACTGAAAATTTTAAGTACCACCCCTCACTCGAAAGTAGCCTCACCTTGAGCGACCCACGTAGTGATAATAGAGAAACACAACTGCACCAATTAGAGCCAGGCATAGAACTGTTCCAATAGTTGAAATTGCTGCAATAATCCCTGGCTGTAAATGTAAAAAGCCATCAATTTAAGTCAGTAAACAGATTCACAAAAGATAAACCTTGGATAAAATTGGGAAAAAGTCATACAATAAAT
The DNA here is from genome assembly GCA_964017195.1 of Siderastrea radians. NCBI lineage: Eukaryota > Metazoa > Cnidaria > Anthozoa > Scleractinia > Rhizangiidae > Siderastrea > Siderastrea radians. Next base: position 30,984,084 of record OZ024899.1, on the reverse strand, counting down.
TTCAATATGCAAAAATTAACACATGACTATACCATAACAGCTTAAATTCATTAAAATTTTTCATACCGAGACCCCTTCTATTTTTAAACTGCGAGATCGAGCTTTTTGAGTTTTTCAAATGCGAGCCCAAAACGTTTCAGGTCAAAAGATTTCAACCCAGGATTTTCAGATCAGTTTCAGGCAAGTACAGAACTTTGAGGTTAATTTTATAACCTTCTAAAAAGTTGAGATATTATAGACAGCATCGTAAAAAGATTGAGATCCTGAGATGGCTTGGTCAAAAAAATCGAGACTCTGAGATGCAAAAAATTGCTCAATAAACAAGACTGTGAGATGCTTACAATTCAGCTGAAATTTTGCAGGACCCATTTTTTTGGTAAGACCATTTGCCACACCTGCAATTGGTCCATAGAATTCCAAGTATTTTTGTAGCAAAACAATAAAAGCACTTCATAATTAGGTTCAAATCTTCAGCATGATCTGGCACCTCGTTCAATTTCATGCACACAACCATACAAGGTGAGAATGTGAAAAGCTCATGAACGGTGATGTGCAGAAATGAAAGCTGCTATTCAAGTTTCTTATTTTCTGCAATTATACAAAAAATAAAAAAAAATTAAATTTTATAAATGTATGGCCTGGTATTAATGGGGGGACTAAATTCCCATGCAAAGATTACTCTCCTGAATTACATATCTAAAAAGAAAAACGTACATTTGGAGGAGCTGGTGTTGTTGTAAGAGGTGGTGACACTGTAGTGGTACTTGGTGTTACTGTTGTGGTACTTGGTGTTACTGTAGTGGTACTTGGTGTTACTGTAGTGGTACTTGGTGTTACCGTAGTGGTACTTGGTGTTACTGTTGTGGTACTTGGCGTGACTGTGGTGATTTGAGTTGTCACAGCAGTCGTAGATACAGTGGTTGTAGGTACTGTGTAGTTACAAAGGGGAACTAACAGGAACAGAACATAAACATTTATGGAGACAACTGGGTGTAACATTAAACTACATAAGAAAAAGTAAGCCCAGTTAAGCTATTTAACCCTTTAAGCCCTGATATAAAAATGCATATTCTCCTTACTGTTCTCCATACATTTCTTCTGGAATTAGTAAGGAGAATTTGTCTTAATATCAAGATATCTTATCATTGGTGATCAACTCCTATATTCTCATCACTTGAATCCTCCAAGTGGGAGACATGGGTTAAAATAACTCCTATTGGGAGGACTCTAGCCAGTTACAACCCCTGTGGTCTGATTTTAGATGCCAATTAGCCAGTTTCCATTAAACCAATTAGCCTCAAACTTGGAAGAATCGCTATAACACTGGATGACAATGAAAACAATTTTATAAGACTTTTTTCCCAAAACATTTCCCCAGTCTGTACCCACTAATACACCTGGGCAGAGAGAGACTGTGGAAAAAAGTGAACATCTAATTATTGACCTTTTTGTTAGGACAGGTCTGCATTTGGTTTGTTAGTACCCCTCCTAATACAACTGGGTGAAGAGACAATATTATGAAGTAAAAATAAGTGCACTGAAGCAGCCACTTATAATGGACTGTATATGATAACCTACTTTTTGACTTTATTATCCCAGCTTAATACAGACACCAAAAAAAATTCTGATGAGGTTGCTGGGCGATTTTCCCGTCCACATCGACATGTTGAAAGGGGCGCCCTGATGAAAACCATGCAGCTTCCACGCGATCCACCAGTCCACGCAAATGTTTAACGCACTGACGTCATTGTTCTAAGATTGGTCTGTTGCTATGGTGGTACTCACAGGACACCACATTGTCAAATATACAAGAATCGCGTTTCGATATGTATGCTGGACAAATCACTTTAATACTGACTATACAGTGGACTGCGTGCTTTTTCATTTATACTTTACATTGTTAGTTGGTCTAATTGGATAGAGTTATCCACTGGCACTTTTTGAATATCGTTTTCACGTTAAGCTCTTTTTAAGGACGATGATAAAAACAACAGAAGGTTTTTCCTTTATTAGTGTTTATTGGTCGTCTCTATAGTGAATCATTTCTCTCGTCACTTATTCTCAATTATTAAAAAGCAGATCGGATTCCGGTTTCCGGTTCCGGATTCCGGTTTCCGGTTCCGATTCCGGATTCCGGATTCCGGATTCCGTGTTTTAGGGTTGCCCGCCAGAACGGGCGAGACTGTTTGGAACTACTCTGGAGAAACATTTTACTCAGGGGCTTTTCCCTTTGCCCTTGACTTTCCTTCGCCCACTTTTCTGTTCGCCCATTCCGACTTCCCTGGCCTCACTATCTGCCCCTGGGTCTCAGAGGATGATTATTTTGAAAATGGCTCTAAAGATCAGCTGGCTATCATGCATCACACTGGAAATACTGTCGTGAGATACTGTCAATTGTCTTCAGAGCGGCATGGAAATACTGTCATGTCATGAGCAAAAATTCTGTTTTTCACCCATTAAATGTTCAGCGGCATTAAATGTTTAGCTGCACATGGGTTTATACCAGTCAGTACTGTTGTATCAGCTGATCCATTCTGCAGGGCAAATAAAGATTATTATTTGTGGACATTAAGCTTTGAAATTGTCAGGTTGTGTCATACAGTATGCAGATTTTGAGAAAGCCTGGTAGGTAATCCTTGCTTCCATTCCCCCTGTGAAAATCATTTCTTATGACAGTTTTACAAGCATATTAATCCACATCATTCAGCTCCTTCAAACAACTGGGCCTAGCCTGGGTGGAGTGAAAACTTTGATGATCTACAAGACATAAATTTAATTCTGCGAGAGTTTTACTTCCTAGAAGTTGACTGCTGCATATTTACCTAATTTTCAAGCACCAAAGTATAATTAGAGAAGTGGATGAGTTAATTGTGTCACTGGTGTGTATATTTTCTGAGGTTTTCTTCCCTATAACATTCTAGAGGGCATACATGACTATTTATCTGCATTATATAACATAATGATGGAGAGAGGCATGACATGTGAAGGATCTTGCCACGTTTTCCAATAATTCACCAGAATGCTCCTTATACAACTGGGTATAAAAACTATGTGAATTAGTGACTGTTGCTCAATGAACACAACATGGGGGTACGAAAATAAAGGCTTCAAAAAATTGCACTGACCACACATATAATTATGTTGCTCTGTGCCTCATGTAACACTGACTACTGACAGAAGCCATAATGCCACAAATCCACACACACACACACATAATTATAGACAAAGCTACTATTGTATCTCTAGGCATTTTATAATTCTGTAAATTGTGATCGTCTGGGTGAGTGTAGTCCTGAGAAGGACTGTTTGAGGTGACATTGACTCACGTTTCGACAACCTGGGCGGAAGTCATCACCATTTACAGTTCTAGGCATTTTAATATGCACTTAACTAGTAATAGCTTTCACCACGATTAATAAATTTAATTTACATGAAAGCCGAAAAGTATTTTGTTAAACATAAATTAATGTCTGAGGGATAATCGAGTGAGGGATTCTTTACTTGCCTGAAGCACAACGCTAACTAACAGGCCACTCTGTGAAACTCCACATGCTTGGGGGATTAATGCAAAATGACTGGCAGAAAATGAATCCACACTGATCTTGCTGCATAACAGCATGTACCCCCCTATGGGAACATATTGTTGATTAAATGACATTCGCAAGGGTGCTATGTCATCATTACTGACCTATCCCAGGCATGCCCCACTCGCGCAAATCAAGATTCTATCTGCAGTATGAACTGTATATTTCAACTGTAAGTACTTTTAAGTTCGGACTCCAAGGATGCTTCCTCGGGTTTTGGCCTCTGGGCTTTGCTGGGGCAACAACTGAGTGGCACAGCACAATGCAAGAAAATAAAGGGCTTCAGGTCACAGTGATGGAACAATCTGAATAAAATGACCAAGAAAAAGATGAAATGTGTGCAGCCAGACAGCTAGCTTTTTCTTGATCAGCTTTAATCAGCCTATGAACCCATTTGGCCCTACACATTTGTCACCATTAGGATTTGTTTTCCATCAAATTGTGTCTGTGGTGCCATATGGTGGTACAACATGTAAACTCTTCTAACATGTGTTTAATACTTACAGTTTAGATATCCCTTCACTTTGAAAACTAGACATTTAGAATCTATTCTTGAGTTTCCATGTATTGTGCAGTTTAAACCAAGTTTCATGACATGTCCACTTAGGTTTGTGAGGTGGTCAGACTGCTGAGTTACCTGTTGGTACAAGGAAATAACATATAATTTTGTAAAAGTCAAGCAGTAAGCATGGGGGAATATTAAAATGCCTTTGTCAAATTCAATATCCTATGTGTACAATATTTGAAATTTATCACAATTTTATCAAGAGAATATTATTGACGCCGTGACATCATCACCCAAGGATTGTACCGTCAAAGTGGTGTCAACTCAAAGCACAGTCCGTGCTTCAGCAAAATCCACCCTACAGGTTGAGTTTTTGACAAGAATAGAAATAAGCTCTCCTGCCAAACATATACCCAGTAAATGTGCCAAAAAATTGGAAATTTACTCAAAAGCATTATCACCACTATAGAGGATGATGCAAGACAAAGACTAAGGATAATTTCTGCATCAGTGTAAGAGACCTTTAAGCCATTGTTACAGTATTGTGCAAAAGTAATGCAAACAAAATTCGACATCATGTAAATTAGTGAACTTTCGTTTGGAGCGATTTTTTGACAATATTTCGAGAGACCTATTGTTTGCATGACGATGATATTTCGCCGCACGCTGCGATATTTTGAGCAAAATTTCGTGGCACTTAGCAGCAGTGCCAGCGAAATTTCGTGTCATTTACATGTTGATGTACTGTCTTTGGAGGGTGATTTGCAGTGCCAAAAAATAAAAAGTATTATGGTAAGAACAAAAAAACACAACTGGGGAAAAAACATTAATGTGCTGATTGCTTTAATTTGGTACATGTATCAATAATATTGGCCAACCCTTAAATTATTAAAGCAACTTAATAAAACCCATTAAAGTTCACATTCACAGACACAACATGAACCAAATGGATATGGGTTTTAGAGGTCAGGCCTGGGTGTTGTGCTCATACACTTAAGAATATTTAATATGTCAATTTACATGCTGCATGACCTCTCACGTGGTTCGCACTCCCCTGATCTCCTTCCACCAATGTCTTGTAGCTCAGTCAAGTCCAATATGGTCATAAGTTCAAATTCTGCTTTGGTCAAAGATTTTTCTTTATATCTAATGCTGTTAATTCTCACTGATTTGCTTTCCTGGGGGACCAGAGGAATGTTCATTACACCAAAAGGGGTATTTTTTGTCCACTTTCCTGCGCTCAAACATCCACTTAAGCAGGTGCAGGTTCTCACATCAACGTTTGCTTTCAAAATTTGATCAGCCACGCAGTATACCCTACTTAAAATTTATAATTGTAAAGATTATCCCCTTCTCTCCCCACAAAGCCAACCTGTTTATAATTTTCTCCAGTTTCAAGTTTAAAATAGCTCACAAATGTATAAAAGCTGCCATGCCTACCTTGACAGATGAAGTAAGGTCCGACCAAGCTTTATTTGTTACTTGTAGCACATTTGCAGATATATTGAAAGTTTCCCATTCTCCCATAGCATTTAGAAATGCTATGAATTCTGTCCACTGACAAGAGTTGTAATATGGTTCCCTAGTAAACTTATATGCAAAATTCACTTTTTCAATAACTTGAACAGGTCTTTTGTTTTCCCAAGTAAGGCAATCTTCATCATCTATCATTAAAAAAGCAAAATTAAAACAAAAACATTTGACTTAACAAAAGTTAACTAAGGGTGGAAGTGGCATTGCCGAGTGGTTAGGGCGCTGGACTTGTAATCCAGAGGTCCCAGGTTCAAATCCTCCTCTACGGCCATGCACCTGGCTTTGTTTCCCATAGTCCTGTGTTCAAATCCTCAGCCACACTTCACGTGGCATTTTCAGCGAGTACAAGGTCGACCAATTGGGGTTAAATAATGTTGATTGATTGTTAGGTGCTCAATAATAAACCATAAAATTCAGAGAATAAGCCCTGGACTTATATTTCTCCCAAAGGCTTCTTTGGTGGGCTCATTTTCAGGAGGACTTATTTTCTCAGGGGACACAGGGGGGGGGGGTTATAGCACTTTAAAGATGGTCCAGCTGATCAAGCCGATATTAATTTTGGAAGGGACTTTGTGTCTGAAAGTGAGGGATTCTGCATCTGAAAATGCTGCACCAGAGGGAATTTAACTTCCAAGGTTGCAAATACTATCAGAATGCTCCCAAGAAATACAAGCTCAGTACAAGGAGTGCAATGCAACAAAAACAATCATCACACCATTAATTTTTTAAAATTGTCTTGTTGAAACCATGTACATGAAATTTACTTGTTTGTCTTTGTATCACTGTGATTAGTGAGTTCTCGTTCTTGTTGTTGTTGCTACAAGAGAGTATTCTCTCAGAAACACCAGGAATGAAATAAGATAAAATCTAGTCGATTTTTTTCAATGCGTATCATCTTCATTATGCTAATTTTCTTCAAGCGCCTTCAATTACCAAGCATTAGCGGTGGGTATTTTGGTATTTTTCCTCTTCATTATCTTATTTTAAATCTTTGCAAATACCCGGCACACGATAATCCATGTATAAAAACAAAAACTTTCAATTGTTTTCAATCCACTCAATAATCTCCAATTTGCTGTTTACCTAATATTTACTGTCTCTTTTGCAGTCAGCAAACAATTTTATATTATTTTTTACAGTGTTTATAGAGCAGAGACTTGCAAGAACGTTCGAAAGCAAATTTGGAACACACCTTGATGGCTTCCTGTCTGGCCAGTGAGCCAATCAAAAACGTGCTCATTTGGTGCCCGTTGGGAATTGTGATTGATGGGCTGAGACCCCCAGCCTCAATTTATAGAATCGCTCCATGTTCAGGTGACTGTCCAATTTGGTCTTTAATTGGCCGGTCTACTTATTTATTTATTCTTTTTTTTGGGGGGGGGAGGGGTGGGCACAGGGACTTGTCACACAAAAAGTATAGTAGAGTTGTCCTTTTAAATTAAACCAGTTTGAATTTGTGAAACAAGTTGCAGTGAGACGAGTCTGAACAGGTTATTTTGCCCACAGCCTACCTATTTCTTTGTAAAAATTATAGACTGAAGTTTACGAGCAGTCTCTTTTTCCGCTCAGGGATGGTCGAGTGAAACGAACAAGCGAGCGAGCGCAAATTGTTACGTCACGCACCCAAAAATTGCCTGCCGCGTTGATGTGAGTGTAGTGAGCCGGCTTGCTACACTCACATATCACATATCAACGCAGCAGGCGATTTGTGGCTTGCTACACTCGGCTTGAAACGCACGTCACGTAACAATGCAGCAGGCTATTTTCGCACGCGCTCGCTTGCTTGTATGTTTTCCTCAACTATCCCTGAGCAGAGAGACTGCTCGTTGTCTATAAAAATTAGTAAATATGGCTCATCTACCCTGATGAACCCGTTTTCCATTGTCACGCTGACCACAAATTGTGCTATTGTGGGATGTAAAAATAAACAGTGACATGACATGACAGATAGACATGAATCAACTTATAAAATGTTTGTTTCGTTTTGTTAATTAAAAATGTTCGACAAAGAAAAGGCAGAAAACCGACACAGCAAGCAAAATAGCCATTAAACAAAACCACTGTGAATAGTGTCATCTTCGGTATATAGAATTACGAATTAACATGCAGTTTAGTTTATACGTACACTACCTAATATTAGCTACAGACGTCTCTATGATGGATATAAACTTATACAAATTATTCACTTACTTTTAAAATCTCTCTCACACTTGCATTTTCTTTTAGATCGTAGAAACACCGATCCCGAAAGCGGCAAATCACATTTGCATTTACAAACATGTCCTGGCAGTTGGTTCGCGCCATATTGGCTACAACTTCCACAAAAACTGTTCGTGAAGGTGTCATGTTGTGTCCGGTTTATCTGGGTAAAATAGAGCGTCCCTCGGACTTTGGCTATGAAAAACCACACAACGCAAAACTCTGTAAGTAGTGAAATATTCGCCATTGTTCCTGGTTGTTCCCGTGAGGAAGTCAATATTAACGAGTGCACTTCGAGGAAAGAAATCTGATGCCGAAATCATGTGACCCTTACGCCCGCCCTTACGAAGCTTTTTAAAAATTTTGACTGTTTCGTTACCGCCTTCCTTCCTGCAACTGCTTGAAATTACGAAATTAACACAGCCAGAAGACGAAATTGTTGAGATTTGCTTAAAAACTAGTTGGCACATTTCTTGCAAAACTGCAAATGATCACTTTTTCTGCTCCTTCTGAAAAACACGCCAAGCCTCGCCTTGACAATTGTGTGACTTACCAGGGAGAGGACATGTTGAACATTCGGAGAAAAAACGGATATTTATTAATCCCTGATTATCTCCAAGCACCTAAAATGGTAGCTTTTCTGCGAAGACAAATTTAATACCGTAAAATATACAAGGAAGATTTACACGTAATTGCAGAAATTAATTCCTATGTTTTCGTTCACGTGAAATGTTTTCGCCTACCGTAAACTGCCGCTTATAAGCCCTGGGCTTATACAACTTGGAAAGGGTTTTGGGGTGGGCTTATAAAAGGAGGGGCTTATATGCGGGGTGTGGGTTATAAGCGGAATAAGAAAACGTTTCGAAATGAGCCACAACAGCGTTGATCGAAATACGTTTTTAATTTACTAGTATTTTTTATTAACCTTTAAAACGTCACAATAAATTGAATTCATTTCAATTTAAACAACAAAATCAAAACTGTAACAACACGAACGTCACCAAAACGTAACAAATCTGAAGCTCAGAGTTCATCTTTGCAGTGTTCTGTGGGAGTGCTACAAGGAAAACTAAAGGGGGGCTTATAACCGGATGTATTTTTTTGTTACAGGTAGATGGGCCTATAACCGGGGGGCTTCGTAGAAGCGGCAGTTTACGGTATTTCCATTGTAAAGATGAAATGGTAGCTTTTAATCGTTTTCCACATCGCGTGAGAGACCTAAAGAAATCTATCATTTTGGCTATTCTTTTATTCCAATTTCAGTCTTTTCGGAAAAAGTTCAGGCTTTTGTCGACGCATTTTCCCGTTTGAGAAAGTAGTTTAGAGCGGCCAGAGGAACCCTAAGCGCCTGATCTTATCGTAGCACGAACGTTTGCCGATCACCTAAACATTTCATTTCCAAAGTCTAAGTGTCTCCTGGTGCAAGTCCAGTTAGTCTGTGTGACTGGTCTGTAAAATAATCAGCATTTTGTTTCACATTTTTGCAATTCGGAATTCGTGCTCGCTATACGCTTCGTCTCAGCGGTTACAGTGAATTACAAAATTGGCGACGTATTGAGGTATTCAACTTAATCAACAAATAAAAGTCCCACACTGGAAGAACCGTCACTTTAACTGAACTTGGTATTAACAGAAACCCACTGGCTTCCTTAGAAACTCGTTTCAAGTTTCCTCCGATTCGTGATCGTGTGATCGTTTGATTAAATAAATAGATATTAAAATAAATAAATAAATAAGTGTTCAGTCTAGCAAGCTGAGTGCAACATCACAGCTGACTGGTATAGCTTATGCACATCCAATTTGTTTTACTTGATACTGAACTGTTTTCTCTTTATCATATGTACCGTTCGCCACAAGAAGAAAACGTGCCTCAAATTCCCTACAATGATGTAAACATAATGAACGCCGCTCTCTATTTAGCGCTTGAACACGCAAGCCGGAAACCAAAATTTGTTCGAGATAGCTTTTGTTACTAACTGACCATTATCGAACGAGACGAAAAGAGGCGAAATTTGGGGCTTTAAAACGGATGAAATCGAAATCCAAACTCTCTCAATTAGTGCCATTCCCACATTCTCGGGGGGGGGGGGGTCTCCCTATAGTGGGCTGTACGGAAAGGCTCTGCTCGAAATGGTTACCTTTTTTAATCTTGCAGTATACTTAAAGGTAGGGAAGATCGTTATTTTAGTGTATGAAAGGGTCACAAAATCCGCTGCAAAGTGGAAGAGATGGCGGCTAAAGCTAAGTTTACAAAAGGGTGCCAAATTTTGGCAGAAATAACAACGCCAAACACGTACGAGCTTGGCGTCATTGAGCAACTGCGCCAGAAGGACTGAAAGTCAGTGAAAAATGTGGCAATTATAGGATATGCTATTGTTTTGGCTTATCCTTGAGGTATTAGAAAGGGGTGCAATTTTGCTCTAGGTTTACGAAAGAGGTGCCAGTTTAGTAAAAATTAGTATATTAGAGGGTGAGAGTTTGAGCATCCATTCGGAACGTCCCCGTATAAGCCTTTGGATTGCGAGAGTTTGGATTTCAATTTCATCAGTTTTAAAAGCTCCAAATTTCGCCTTTAGTTTTGCTACAGTTGTTTAATAAATCAATGCACAGAACACCATTCATGCAAACAGATGGTAAGCCTGTGAGAACACATAAAGGAAGCATTCACGGGACTAGAAAGGTTGATCGGTGGTTCTGCTGTGTCTCATAATTTCGCCAAATCTATTGCTTGCCAAAACTATTGTCTTTTAATGAATGGTCGCCAAAAACACAGGTTAAACAATATTTCCTGTTTCCTGTTTAATAAAATTACTGCGTGATTAAGTGGAATCCAGGAACCACCTTTTTTTCTGAAAAAAAAAAGCTTACTTTCGTTTTCCCTAGCCGTCACCCACCCTAAAACTCAACTTAAAGCCCCTCCTAGTAGGCCAGATCAATGTAATCGGTTGTGATCAAAGAAAAGCTGTTCTTTGTGACGCTAAAGGGAATTCTGAGAAATGTTCTTGGGCTTTTGTTTTGTTGAGATTCTGTAAATTCTGAAGATGATCTTTGAACGTTTGTTCTGTTTAGAAAATTTCCCATCAGTTGTGTCAAAACATCAGGTAACATTGCGTCAAAACATAAGATAAGATCATTATTTATCATTCAACCCCTAACCCCCTTTAACTGACATCATGAGATACAAACTGACTCGTGATTGGTTGGGAAAACAATGTTGGCGAAATCTTTGCCGGAGACTTTCTCAGCTGATTTACTCCGCTTGAGCTAGTGATTAATCAAAAAGTCTTTGCCTTTAGAGGGGGGACTTCCTTAGTGAAGTTTCACACGGGGAGGCTCCGCCCCGAAGTTCAAACCCTTACCCTTTAATATCCGCATTCCTAAAACAAATATTGCACCTTATTCGTACCTTTAAAAATAGCCAAAAACAGTAGATTCCTTCACATACTAAAACAGCACATTTCCCACCCTTTTGTATGCTGTAAATGCGAAAAAGGCACCCCTTTCGAGAAAAGCCTCCCCCTAATAACTCAAGCATGTTAAGGCATGGCTCATAGCCTAATTTGCATAAAATCTGAAAACAGCCATAACTTTCAAGAGATTTACCAAAACAGTCTCCAACTTGGCAGCAGTATAAATCTTAACGACCTTAAACCAACGCTCACTTTAAGTGTCAAATACTTGCGTCACGTGACCTTTTATCTTTGTTTACTTACGCGAAAAGAGAATTGAAAATGGGCCGCTGAGATGGCATATAATGGATACAAACTGAAATGTCGACGTTTTTGTATGGTTCTCCTTTACGTGAATCTGTCCAGAATGGTTGATTACGATGTACAGTTAAAGGGGTATTTTATAAAAAGGGTCACGTGACACAATTTGCCCCTTAATATCTACTTAATAGAAGAATCGTTTTCACCATTCGACACGAAATGCCTCCATGTAGTAAGACAAATGATACCGAATGCTTTGTTTTCTAGCTAAAGTTAACCATCTTGGCCCATTTCAAAATATCTTTTTTGCCTTAATTATGACGTCATCAGACACGTGACCACAACAAGTAAATATTAAGGCATTTATGGACGTTAAATCCTTTATGCTGTATCCTTTAAGTGATCTTTAGGACATAAAAACATTGTTTCCAAAAGGAAAAATACGTTACTTCGCAGGGGGGTCTAAGTCAAGGAAACAAGCCATGCCCTAACATGCTTGAAAGTCGGGGGCGGGGGGGGAGGGGGCTGATGAAAAACAACGAAATTACTGAGAAGGATAGACTCGCGGCCCATTGTTTTTAAGTTCCCAGATAATAATTTAGAACTTATATAGCGCATTTTCTATGTGAATATAATCAAATGCGCTTTACAAGCAGGTGGAATTGGAATTTGGAAATGTTGGTTTTTATGGAGGGAGGAAAACCGGAGAACCCGGAGAAAAACCCTCGGAGCAAGGACGAGAACCAACAACAAACTCAACCCACATATGACACCGGAGCCGGGAATCGAACCCGGGCCACATTGGTGGAAGGCGAGTGCTCTCACCACTGCGCCATCCCTGCTCCCCTAAATCATCCCTGCTCCCCTATATCAGATCAGAGACTGATATAAAATTCAAGTTATCGTATTTTGAGTTTCAGCGCTAGAAGTTGCTGGTCAAGAAAGCGATTAAGTCGGATGGAAACAGAGAATGAGCTAAAATACATCTAGTCAGTCAACAACACGATATGTTTTAGAACATGATTTACGTACAGCCAAACGAACACAAAGTCCACCGATCATATGAATAGTGTACAATTGAACCGGTAGGAACACAAAATCAGATGCTGTTCACTACCTTGTAATAAAGGGTTAGCGTAACGCTAAGGCCGGTCATTTGCTCTCTTCGTTGGAAGCAAGGATATCGTCAGTTTCCCAATCCGTCAAGAGCATATCTGCTTTCGTATATTTTTTCCTTGTGGTTTTGGCCAAAATTTCGCAGCCGTTATGGAACTCAGACCTGGCTAAGCCAGTTTCCTCTTCCATGCAGTTAAAGGTGCATTTCCGGGATTCTTTCACATATTAAAACAGCATACTTTACCACCCTTTTCGATGCTGCAAACGCGAAAAAGGCAACCCCTTTCGGGTGGAGCCTCCCCGTATGGCCAACTATAGCGAGTTTCCCCTCCCCCGGGCTCATGATAAACAACGAAATTACTGGCAAAGACTCACACCGTTTTTTGATTTTTAAATTAGGGGCTGATATAGAGTTGATGTCGTTTTATGTTGAGTTTCAGCGTTGGAAGCTGATCATCGCGAAAACGAATCAGTCGGATGAAAACATAGGGTAACCTAAAATACATCTATTCAGTCAGCAACACGTTATGTTTTCGGGGCCGATTACATGGGGTGGGAGGGCTGGCCCGGTTAGCCGGGCTGGCTCTGTTTGCCGGGATCTCGGCACTTCTGTGATGATGCCTCACCGGAAGATCGATATTTCTCCTTCTACATAACACATAAAAGTTTATCAGACCATCAAGCTACGTAAAACTGAAAATAATACACCAAAATAATGGATTAGAGAAGGCAAAAACACTCGATTCATGCTCTTTTATGTAGCCACCTTTTCACACGACAGCTTCTAAATTTAGCCACAGGTGGGCTGACTCGCCTCGTGTAATACCGGACTGAACAGTCATCTCGGCAAACCGAGCCAGCTCCGCTAACCGAGCCAGCCCGCCTCATGTAATCGGCCCCTTATACGTACAGCCAAACGAACTTAAAGTACGCCGATCATATGATGAGCGTACAATTAAATCGGTAATAAAGGAACACATAATCAGATGCTGTTTACGGATGTAAAACAAAAATTCTCTTTTCAGAGCCGAGAAGAAATTCTGAGAAGTGTTCTTTAAACTTTTTTAAAACTCTTTTTAAACTTTTTTTTTCACAATTAGAAAATTTCTACATTTTTGACATCGCCTGGCATTGCGTCAAACCACCAGGTGATTACGAACTTTAATACTTTCCGTTTCCGTAAACAACGAAATTACTGGCGGGGAACAGAGGTTGGTATAAGATTGTTCTTGTATTAAAGTTGATTTTTAGAGTTGGAAGATGCTTACTGGGAAAACGAATCAACCGGATGAAAACACAGAGTAAGCTAAATACGTTGATAGTCAGTCAACAAAACAATATGTTCTAGAACATATGATTTAAGTACAGCCAAACGAACACGAAGTCCGCCGATCATATGATAATGTTATGATGAGAGTACAATTGAATCGGTAGGAACATAAATTAACGTTTAAACGCTAAGGTGTTATTTGCTCTCTTCCTTGGATGCGAGGATACACCTAATCGCAATAACGTTGTATAAAAATGAAAAAAAGGGAAAAGAAAATACCCAAATAGGAATAAATTAGGTAAGCTAACTACATTCAGAGAATTGCTCTGACGAAGGATCAACGCTCAAAAGGTCTTTCAGGTGGCCAACTTACCTTGTTTCAACTCAGTTGATATCAAATTGAAGTATCACACCGTCGGCCATAATTGCTTTAAGAATTATGAAGATCTAAGAATGTAATTTGCATGGCTAATTAATTCCTATTTGGCATTTTTCTTTATTCTTTTTTCCATTTTTGTCTGACAACGTTATTGCAGTTAGGTGTATCGTCAGTTTGCCAATCCGAAGTCGTTTTCAACTCGCAAAACGGCACAGCCGTCGGTGATATACAGCTAACGACAGAGGTCTCTGCTACTAATAATAATATCAGTTTGATCCAGAATGTCGGCAACAGACGAGGTAACACTAATATAATCAACGTTTCCTCTATCTGGCGTGGTTACAGAAAACCCACAGATATGATCCAGCACAGTTTTCAAGTTAGTCCGGCCAAAAACATAAAAAGGGTCTTACATGTTTCATTGTCTACCGAGGAATTAGAATATTCGATTTGTTTTTGTTCTTGTTGTCTCTTTTTTTTTTTTAAGTTAGACAGATTCTTATTTGGGAGGGGGGGAGGTGGGGGGGCGCTTATTGCATTGCTGGTCCGGCAGAAAACTTGTTCAGTGTGTGCGTTGTCCCATGCTTCTGTGACTGTGTCGTAAACGTGCAATGTGCCCACTATGACTACATCTTAAACAAACACAGAACATTCTTAAATCCTACAACAATCCTACAACACAACTTGCCTTTCAAATTATAGACAAAAAAGAGGTTCTAATATGTCGGGCGGTCGACAGTTTCTTAATCCGCTAGGTTCTTATATATACGGCCTTTGTTGTTAACATGATACCCGTGACGTTTATTAATAGTATATCATGAACTGAAACCCAATGCAAGTTCCTCGTTTCTTCTCCAGGTTGAAAACACAGTTTAGACGGTAGATGAACCCGATCCAACAAAGACTACTGATGACAAAGGTAACGATCACCAACAAATGAGCAAAAGTGTGATATATACTTTTACTTTTTTGTCATTGAAATCGTCTTATTGCTAAACCTCTTCAAGCTTAGAGTGCATTTTGCTTTTGTCCAAAGCGAGAAAAAAAGAAACATTTTTTTGGTTCAACCAAGGTTGTCCGGGAACTAATTGGGTGATCCTAAAGAGGGGGTGTCATTGTATTCAGTTACTGGAGTTACATGATCGTGACGTTAAAAGTGATTCAATAAAGCTTTACTCTTTGTATAGCATAAGTCTGGATTTCTTCCATTGCGAAGATTTAAAACACGAACAAAAATCAAAACCAACACAAACTTGGTAAGAAACGCAACGTAACTGTGTCTCAATTGTCATAGTTGTCAATCATTAATGCACTCAGGGAATTTTAACTTGTTATTTTCAGCTTTAAATATTTGTTTAAACTTTCTAATGCTCGGCCCCACTAGCACCTTGCTATAATCACTTGCCGAGGGTAAAAAATGACATTTTGTTTCCTTTTTCTTTCTTACTCATAACTTTTTTTCTGTATACCAGATCCACCGTCCGGACCATCCAAAGTCGAACTTATTCTGCCTGTTGCCTTTTCAATGTTGGAAAAGACAAAGATGTTGGACAATTACAACCCAGAATGATGCCTTTCTGCATTTAGCTGGGTAGAAGACACTACAACTTCGTGGTCGGATGCTTTGTAATAAACCTTCTTTGGTTTCATAATTTTTTTCCCTTGGTTATGTGTAGTGGTTGCTTTTTGTTTCTCAGTTGTGGTCGTTGTTAGAGTGTACCGTATTTTCTCGATTAAACGCCGGACCCCGAATAAACGCCGGGTCTACAGGGTCGAATTTAAAATAAACGCCCCCGGCGTTTATTCAAGGTCCCGGCGTTTACTCGAGATGGCTATATTAAATCAGGATTATGCGTCGTAGCTGCATTCTAGTTCTCTTTCTACCATTATATTTGAATTTATCCACTGATAATAAAACCTGAAATAACATTTACAATTGTACTTCTAACTAAAGCAGATGAAACAAACGACACCTCAGGTATCGTGTCAATCTCTTTTATTTAAATAATCGTAACTTTTCTACGGGCTTGTCCATCGAGCGACAATCATCTCGAGGGTCTCCAGCGGTTCTCCAGCAGTTCCTGTAATCGTTCCATAATTTTGCCTTTCTCAATCTAAATTGCTTGCACAGTACGCTTGCTGTCGAGCAGTTGCCGATACACTTCCTCAGTTCATCACGGAGAAATGTAACCGGTTAAGAGGAGTTCAACCACTGTTCCTGTCAGTGATGTTTTTTGATAAATGACTTATCAAATTCACTGAGATAAGACAAAGTTGGCGACATTGTTAATTTCACATTTTTTAACGTTTTTTGTTGAAATTTGTTTCATAATTCAAAAAACCTTCAGTACTGATAATAAAAAAAAAATAACACGATGGCTGAAAAATGCACTTAATAAATAAACGCCGGGCCCCGAATAAACGCTGGTTTCGAATGAACGCGGGGTCTACGAGGCCGAGTTTTAAATAAACGCCCCCGGCGTTTAATTGAGAAAATACGGTATCTGCAATAGAACCTCGTCAGTTCTACGACCACCCAACACCAACACACCATAAAATGTAAACAGATCGACAGGGTTGTCAGTTAAGGAAATGACTTGACCAAGAATACAGTAAACACCCGCATATAAGAACTTATGATTTCCGGGTTCAGGCTGATCAAGTTGTTATTTACCGGGGTGCTTAGTGAGAAATCAGCCTGAAAATGTTCTTAAAATCTTCTTAAAATTTGTTTCAGAAATACTATGCATTATACATTACTAGAGGTTTCATTAACATACTGTTATAGTCCCACAGCTAGTCCCATCCTTCCTGTCAGGTACTGTATGGCTCTTAGAGTTTGTATGGTCCAGCACACCATCGTACTACAATTTGAGTTACTGTATTGCTTTCTTATTTTGGCATCGTCTTTCTTTTTATATAAGAACATGTTTTATTTATCAGGCTAAATTGGTTCTTATATATATGGTGCTTTATTGGCCAACTTTCAGCCTGATGTTCTTATAATTCACTTGTTCTCATATGCGGGTGTTTACTGTATTATTCAATAAAGAATGCAAGCGACCCAGTAAAACACTGTACTGCGGTTGGCCAGTACCAAATGGAAGCAGCCTAGCATATAGGTGGTAACTTCAGACAACGATTTGAAATATCGTAAATGATCTAATACACGTCCACGTTTATTAAAATTTTACAGATTTTATGGGAGCGTTTGTTAGAGACAAGGCGTGAATCAGAGAGAGGCGTTTAATAAATTTGCCTTCAAAAAGAATAAATTAAAACTGTCACATTTCCTAAATTCAGAGACAGCTTTATAGCCCAAATTGAAGGTGAAAGCCAAACATTATAACGCACATCCCGGTACCAATAACACTCCAATAATTAACAATTATTGGATAAGGCTGAGTATGATATGAAGAATTATGCAGATCGAGGAGACCGAGGGTGTTATCGGAAACGGAGAAATATTTTGAGTGAATATAAATAATATCGTTTGTCACCATTCATTTCATTGGCTGAGTATTGATATGTCAGAAGGATTTGCTCGCCTGAGACCACTTGTTTGGAAAATGCATTCACTAGATGGGGACGTTTATAAGATAAGACGCGTTTACTAGGTAAGAGGCGCTTATTAGATAGTGGACTTTAATTAGATCAGTTACAGTAACTGAAATTCAAAATAAAAAAAGGTAACTAGATATGTAAAATAAAACATAGCGTTCTTTAACCAAGAAAACCTGTGATTTGTTAAAGACGTGCCCTTACAAGCTAGGAGTTTGAAAAACATTCTAAGTTTGTGTTCGTCGCTAAAATTTTTCGATTTAACCAAATTAACCCAGTATAGAATCTATTGGTAGCGTTTTGCTTTTGTACCCTTTTTTGTATGAGCGGGTTTTTAAATGGATGAATTTGCGTATCATATTTGAACTAACTCAACATACAGCTTCTCATAATCGTTTATTGTTCAATTAATTAGTAGATTGCCATGGAGTCTTGGACTGGCTTTCTCGTGCTTAATCGCATTTTCAATAAATCAATAAATTGATTTATATTGCGCAAATCTCAATTTCCATTGCGCAATTTTCATTTTGCCCAATCGCGTCTCGCGCCTACTAATTTCCCCACTTCCTCTCCTTTAGCGCCTGCCTCGCAGGCTACTCTGACACGAATGTCAGCGGTGCACAGTTAACTACTAAAGGGACATTATTATAGTTTTGAAAACAGTTGCCCATCGCGTGGATGACTGACGAATTAATGTAAGAATTTTACGAACATATAGCAGAGCTGGGCTACATGAAATAATGAAAACAATTTTATTAGTAGCAGGTTTTAGGGTGTTCACTTTGTTAGGCTTCGTAGCAAGAGAAGGTTAGTAGCTTCAAAACATCGGGTGAATACAATCTTAGGCATTCATGTAAGATTCAACTGACATAGCACCAAACTAACATTATTAGACTCCGACATAATAAATGCTACCATAAGATATCGATGTAAAATTCTCAAATTGAAGATTGACATTAATTGCCGTAGTTCCATGTTGTACCCGTCCGGTTTCAAAACTGGAAGTTGGTCGTGCGAAAAAAAAAAAACAATTAGTAAATAAATAGTTTCGTGGCGTAGTTTAATGAAAACGGAAATTTCTGAGTACTCTTAAACATGCTAAAATGGATATGTACCAAAAGATTGTTTTCTTCTTGATTGTGTTGATTAAGTTTTAAATGATTGTAGAAAAAGATTTCAAAACCTCCACAAAGGTTCTCATGTGATTAGCATGTGGTTTGACCATTAGATTGCATCACAATAGAAGATAGTCTTCTGAAATCAACACATGTGGCCAACACGAGTTCCTTTTGTTAACCCTTTAAGCCCCAATAATGACAACTGTCTAATTTCTCCTTACAGTATTGATCAAACATACGGGCCATGAGGATAAATGAAATAATCCCCAAAGGTAAACTGGTTTGATGTTTAATGAAATTTTCCCAACTACTACCACATGTAACATATCAAGAACAGTGATGAGAATTGGCTTGTTGATATTGGGACTTGTGGGGTAAAACCTCCCCCAGAGGGGGAGGGGGCACTTGACAAGTTTGGGTGTAGAGGTGCCGCTGAGGGTCTGAAACCCTGAACCTGTTTAGGACAAAAAGCCCTAAAATACCAACCTTGTTAACACAACACCCTCCATTTAGGACCCTGTTTAGCCGGATAAATTACAAAATACACACTCTCAGTGTGTCTTACACAATTTTAAAGTGTTTTAAAGAAAGGCAAACGTCCGATCTAGGATTGCTGAATACTGCTTAAGCTATATTTAACGACGTTAATCGTGCAACCACACCCTATTAAGGACAAGTTCAGATCCTGTTTAGGACAGACTCAAATAAAATTATATACCCTGTTCAGGAGAGAGAGGCCAAAAACCATACCCTATCGAGCAGCAAGTCCCGTACAGACCAGACAGTACCCCAGCGTGAGTTAAACTACTTCAGCTTCCAACACTGCGCTATTGCTTTGTCTCCAGGTTCTGTTTTCATCGCACTCTTGTTTTAAATTTGTCTTCTTTCCAAGGACAAACAGATACACAGATATTCTTGCTTTTTAGAAGTACCGTTATACCTTATTACACTCGTATTATATAGCTATATCCAAGGAATCCTACAGTGTCTCCTTAAAAGCAAAGGGCTACTACTATCATTTTAAGGCGTGACGAAGCGAAAATCCCATGCCGTACTCTTGGAAAGTAGTTTAATGTGTTTCAATGGATCTTATTTAAAATCGGCCGTCGTAGGTTTTCATCACTCTGAAGAATAATTTGCGAACGGAAGCTAAATAATTTGTAAAGATTTTGTTACAGCGACTCACTGTGTATAGACGAGTTGTGTAGAGTGTTGGGGCGATAGCATGATTTGGTGAGAAGACACAGCGACTTGCTTTCATCCGAAACGATAAAGGTTAAGGGGGGGGGGGGGAGCAAGAATCCGACTTTTCCCAAGAAAATATCTTAAAGTTGTACGACTTTAATCTTTTCGGACTTAAAGGCAGAAACACTTTCCGCGTAACAGTGAAAACCCCTATAACCCTGGGTCCTTTTCCATACATTTTACGAATACTGTAAAAAGATCATTCGTTATACCAGGGTCTTCGTTCTGTAGGGCTTCTTTATATCTTGGTTCAACTGTACCGTGTTTAAGGTGAGAGCTTCTCACCCCATATTATTAACCGAGCCAAGAGACTAAATATTTAGGAAACACGTTAGAGGGACAAGAAGTCACTTCTCATATACAAACCTCTTAAAAATTTTAGGTCTTCAAAACCTAAACATCAAAAGCTTTCCAGGGTTAGGTTTTTGTAGTGTCTTTCCTCAGGACATCATTGATTCCTTGGTACCTAGACTGGAGCAAAAGGGACATGTTGAAATACATGCAGTGTTTGCTGAATACAGTATAACCCCGAGATGTCGAACCACTACATGTATAAAACGATCGAAGACCCCGTATGACGAACAGTGTTCTTCAGCCCATTAATAGTAAAATGTGTGAAAAAGGACCCCGATAAAACGAACCCCCGTTATTACGAACACATTTTGCCAGTCAATTGGCACTTCGTTACATCGAGGTTTCATTGTATCTTTCATCTGAGTGTCCATCACCGCTAAGGGGTAAAAGTGCATGTTGACAAAACAAGTGGAGCTGGTTTGCGGGCTAAAAGCTACGCCAACATTCTATAGATTTTGATATTAAAATCTTCCACATATTGACCAGGATATGGCATTATGTACCAACTGGCACTCTAAGGGTGACCATTGCCTGGTGTCCCACGTCGAATTAAGTGATCGCGATGATAAAAGTGATCCAATTAAAGTTACTCCTCGAGTGTATAGCAACAAGCTTAACTGGATTTCTTCCATTGCGTTGGTAATACAGTGGAATCCCGATTTTTCGAACCTCGATTTTTCGAACCTCCCGGTGTTTCGAACCATGGCACGTTTCCCTTGGTTTTGCTCCAGTCAAACACTGTATTTTTACCCCCGATTTTTCGAACCCTCGATTTTTCGAAACTCTCGATATTTCGAACTAATCGGTCTTGCCTCCCGTGGAGGAAATTTATAAGAAATTTACAGCTGAATTTACCTTCGATTTCTCGAGCCTGCAGGAAAGGACTACTTAGTAGCTTCCATTTGAACGGTCACACTTTAGGATTTTACTCACAGACTCAAAAGCTAGATCCACCTTTTATTACACAGAAAACAGTGCCAAAGAAAGCACTGCCCAGTGCTTTTCATTTAAAGGTCACTTTTTGGCCTGGCTTATCATCTAGATAACTTTTGATTTGAGTGAAGTCCTAAAGTGTGGCTTTTAAATGAAAGCTAAAGAACTGTACAAGAGTGCCGTAGTATTTCTGTTTGCTTTCCTGGTTGTCAAAAACAATACCTTATAAATAAAGCGTGATTTCATGCCACCTTCGATTTTTCGAACTCCCGACTTTTCGAACCAATTTCCGTTTCCCTAGGAGGTTGGAGATATCGGGATTCCACTGTATTAAAACATGCGAAAAATTGAAATCAAAATCAGCACAAACTTGTTACAGTGGAACACCGATATAGTGAAGCGTCAACGTTTATAACAGGGATTCGTTATATCAGGGTCAGTCTTTCCCATACATTTTGCTATTAATGGGCTCTAGTGAAGATTGTGGTTCGTTAAACCGGGGCTTCGTCATATACATAGGGTTTCGTCATATCGGGTTCCACTGTGTGAAAGGTAGCAAAATGTCTCAAATTCAGTAGTCATTTCTGTGACATTTTTTTCTGTCAGATCTACTGGCCGGAGCATCCAAAGAACAGTAAAACTTGCCTGCTTCCTTATTAATGCTGGAGAAGACAAAGAAGTTGGGCAAACCAGGATGCCGGTTTGTGCTTTAATTAGCGTTAGCAGAAGTGAACGGCTTAAATAAACATTCTTAAGTTTAATAAAATCCTGTTGCCGTGATTTTTTGCATTGCTTGTGTTATGTTTCTTTGTATTAGAATCTCCTCAATTATATACGGCCACCAACGAACCATAAAAATGTGGTCGGAAAAAACGGGATTTTCAGATAAGGAAGTACCGTCATATCGTTACTTAGTTGAAAAGTGACCAAATTTTTATACCAAAAAAAGTCCAGTTCGGCCAATCCTGGACCGAACAGCCAAGAACGTAATCTTAAGTCCTTTTTGTCCGCATAAAAAAATTGATTGGGTTTTTAAATGAAGCTGGCGCAACTATTTGACATTTGACATAAAATTGATATCCCCGAGATAGGCTCGACTGTTATTAACCCTAAAAAAAAGTCCTGAAAAAATCTTCCCAGTCAAATTAAGTCCCTCAGAAAACAAGTCTCAGATCGTCAATTTCAAGCCCCAACTGAAGGTGTCTCACAGTCCCAGTCACAAATGCACCTGAGTGCCCCCCACCCCACAACGGGCATTCGGGCTGTTTTTTGGTACTTTTAAAATAGTTTGCTATAACACCGAGGCGGTCATCAGATTAATAAGGCGGGTTTCACTGGATCTGTAGCGGGGTTTGTCTTTTTTCAATCTCATGCGCGACCCGAGGACGACACACGAGGTGAATCAAGAGCCATGAAGTCTCTTGGTGAACAAACAATATCGTGCCGTTCGTGCCGAAGGCAAACGAAGGCGCTTATATTTTCACGTTGAGTAGGAGTAAGAACAAGAAATGCGTAAAAATATTCAAGGATACTTGTCTATAGGCATTGTAATCATCTCTTTCGAGTTTTCCGAGAACCAAGCTCTAGAAATACTGTGGAACATCCTCCGTCATGTTTGGTTAAAGTTTGTAATTGACCTACTTTCCATTTGGTGTACTTCTCCCCCAACGCCTCAGCTTATTCAAAATTTGTGTCAACAGGTTCGTAAAAGGCTAAAGCGTGCGTAACTTGAGTGAGGTTTATCAAAGACGGGACCTTACACTGGCTGGAGTTAATTTGTGAGCTACTAGGATCATGAGCTACTAGACTCAAGTTTAACATTTTTCTGCTTTCGAAATTTTTCGAAAAAAAAACATATATTAAAAATTCAAACCCGCAAGCACTTCAAACCAAACCGTAGTTGCTAGAATTGAACCTCTGAATTTCCCTATAACCCTCGCACTTTCAGTATATTACAATACAGTAGGAAATGCCATGCGTTTTATAAAATTGTGTTACGTTACCTGTATATTTGCGTCACTACTTGTCGTAAGGTGATCGCCAACTAAAAGCCCGGGGTTAAAGGTTTCTCGTGAAAATGTTTTCATCTAAGCTTGTTTTCACCGCTAAATATTTTTGATTCGACAAAATTAACCCAGTGTAGATTCTAGCGTTTCGTTCCCTCTCTATATGAGGTAGATTTCAAATGCCTGAGTTGAATCAAAAGACCGAACGTTAGGACAGACTTTTGTAACCCAATAAATTCATTATCATACGTGTAATTTACTCCGGGAATTTTATTCAGAAAAAAGGCTTTAAAAAGCCTCGGGAAGTCCAAGGCCCGAAATGGATGCCTCATTTTTCAGTTGCCGACATTCGGATAACCCTTCTCCTTGAGGAAAATGCTATATTCTGTCCTGGTACATTTAATTCCTTGCTTTGAGCCCTCGAATTTCTAGTTCATTTGAATCGAGTTTTCCCCTTTGATCGTATAATGTCCAAAAGCCTTTTACAATTGTTGCGTCCAACAGTAGGTCGCACCACCATTTTCCCAGGGTCCCCTAAAACCTCCAAATATAAGCGTCATGGAGGCATTGCAATAAAGGACCCATGTCCCAAAGAAATCCACGGTCAAAACATAGGCCCTCAGTAGTATAGGGGGCTCGTTTGGGCGGTAATGGAGGCTTCTGATTGGTCGAGAGCTTTTGGCTTCTGATTGGTCGAGGGGTTGTCATAGGAACGTCGCAGGTCAGTAGGATCGTGGGCTCAAGTCACATGACCGGAAGTCACATGACCGGAACCGGAAGTCACATGACCGGAACCGGAAGTGACGTCACCTAAACCGGAAGTCACGTGTTTTTAGGATGGGAAACCGCTGACCAGTTGGAAAAAAGGATCGCGGGCTCATGGAACCGGAAGTCACGTGTTTTTGAATGGGAAACCGCTGAGGAGTGGAAAAAAGGGATCGCGGGCTCATGGAACCGGAAGTCACGTGGTTTCGAATGGGAAACCGTTGACCAGTTGGAAAAATCGATCGTGGGCTCAAGGTGAAGTAAAACCGCTGGAGAAACGCGGGCTAAAAGTCCAAAGTCCAATTTGAGCAGCGGGGGTGGGTATAAAAAGGCAACCAGAGGGGTTAGGATTGTGACCATGAGTTTCTACATCACCCTTATCAGTGATCAAGCGCAAGGCACGGGTCAAAAATTTACGGCTCGCCTGCCTCGTTCCCATTATTTGGTGGAAGATGATTGGGAAGTGGCTTTGGTTCATATCTCCCACCCTGGGTTTAATCAACCCTTGGAAGATCAAACCAAGCAGAATTGGACGCAAGAAGATAGTCAAAAACATTGGATGAAAACAGATATCAAATACATGCCAAAACGTGCGGATGGCACGGCCCCACTGAAAGTCACGAAACAAATCCATTTACCGCCAGGGTATTACTACAATTTGAAAGAAGCCTGGATTGCCATCGCGTATGAAATGGAAAAACAACACATGGAAGTCATGATGGATATAGCCAAAATGAACGTGGACGATTTAGCCAAACGACAACAACTAGCCGCTCTCAACCTGGCTCAACCCTATGTGAAAATCACCAATAAGGGCGTTGCCCCTGAATTAGATTCGTTGTATGTCCTCATACCAGCCAACATGGAATTTGAAATGGAATGGAAATTGGCTGGCCTGATGGGACTGGTCAAAGATGGAACGCCAAGTGAACGCATCGTGCAAGAAAAAAAGTATCTGGTGAAACATATCGTGGATTACGACGATCGCCATAAATGGGAAGCAACGGTTGGTCCTCCCGCCAAATATCCGCCGTTGGGTCATGTCTCCGTCAGCTTTACCCACCCCGACTTTGATTATGAGTTCTTCTTGGGTCCGAATCTGAGTCGACAACCCTTTCCCACCACCCCCACGGTCAAACCGCAACAAGGACAACAACAACTGATGATTTACACGGATCTCGTGGCACCGAGCATTGTGGGAAATCAAGAAAAAGGGTTTTTACGTACCTTGGTTGCCGGCAATACCGATCATCAATTTGATACCAGGGAACGGATGTATTTTCCTCTTGGCCAAACCATCTTTGACAGCATTGCCATGGACATTCAAACAGCGAATGGACAGCCAGCACCGTTTAAACAAGGCAGAACCATCGTCACTCTTCAACTCTCCAGAAAAAGTCAACGAACATGAATAGTCGATGGTGTTATGTAGTGAATCATTTAATAAAGATCACAACAAAGTGTCATGGAACATACTTTATTGGTCCTTCGTATTTTTGACAACAAGTAGAAAAATAGGAGTCCAATGTCCAAACATGGGGTCCTTACTGACAACTCAAAATGCTCTTCATGCGTGGAATGACTTGACTTTGGCTGGTACCCAAAAAGTAGAGGGTTTTGCGGTTAGTATCAACCGGATCTCGGATTACTCCCCAGTATCCACTGGTGACGGTGTTCTCGTTTTCATAAAGAGTGCCATACCACCATCGATTATTTCCCCAAACTTTCCCAGCTTCCTCCCTAAACTCAAGGTCAAGGCTAAATCGTCGTGTTCCACGCTGAATGTCAATGACGGAAAGAGGAACGGCGTGTTGGCAGTTCGGACAATGGGGGCGTGGGACGGACTTGGGTTTGGCTTGTTGCATTCCATGGCACAGGAGGGGTGACAAGGTTTATCACAGCACCTCAACGTGGCGTTATTGTGGACTTGTATCGAACAGAACACACATGGACTGTGTGGGGGATCAGTGGAAACAATAACGTTGCGCCGGCAGCCAGGACAACGCCTCGGGATAAGATTGATTTGCAGTTTGTTGGCACAGGGGGTATGACAAGGTTGACCACAGCACCACAACTTGGTATTATTGGGGACAGGCGTCAAACAGATCGCACAGGGCTTGGATTGGTCCATCAATGGCTTCTGGACTGAGGACTGGATCATCCATGAGTGTGAAAACATGAAATGGGACGGTGGTTTTTATAGAGAAACAAAGGGGTCACGTGAGAGGGAAGGGACCAATGAGAGGGAGACCCCATCATGCTCTGGGAGGGGAAGGGGTGGGGGGACCCCCCTCCCCCCTCTTTAGATAGGCCATCAGGCATTGCGCGGATCAGGGTATATAGGTCAAGCGAGGCCCCAGGACGCCATTCCTAGCTTTGAGTCTGGTCTGAGTGACTTATGCTTGTTGTGTGTCGTGAGAAATGTCTAGAAGGTCCTTGGGCTCCCTAGCCAGCGACATGAATGTGGGTGGAGCAGACTACTTACGGAGGAGAGCGGGATTCGACTGGACACCGTTGGACCGCCACACGAGGCGCGTGTATGAAAGGCGGGAAGAGGCGTGGCGCCCCCTCAACAAACAACGCGTGGCGGCTTTTGTCCGTATATTTGTATTGTGTTTGGTGGACACGGAGAATGGTCACCGTCGGGGATATGCACACCCAACGATCACCAAAATGTTGCACAAGACACTCATTACCCGCATCATTCCATTCATTTGTCGGCGGTTGGTCTACACCATGGATGATACCTTTTGGATTATTAGTTTGCCAGACTTTAAGGAACTGAATGATTACTTGGTTGCCAACCTGCCACGAGTGCATGCGGGGGAACGGTGGCAGGAGATTGCTTATTTTTTTCAAGAAGTGGAGAAACAGCGAAAGGAGGAGAGGCAATGGTTGGACGACATGGAGAGGGAGGTGGTGAAGACAGTGAGTCGCGTGTTAGAAGATTGAACATTTGTTTTATTCCTGTTGAGTTTTTTATTGTGAGTCAAGGCTGCTGTGAGTCAAGAGGCATTATTTATAATCCACGTGCAAACTCAGTGTTGTCAGTTTTTATTTTTTAATTAAAAGAGTGGATGTTTTTACAAAGGGTTGTCCATCTCTTGCCACGCGGGGTGGGGGCGTTCCTATTTACAAATTGAAAAAGGCTATGTACAATTGAAAAAGTAAAAACTAAAAAGGGCTATGTACAATTCAAAACATAAAAACTAAAACATTACAAATGAAAGTCTTCCAGTTCCAGGCGTAATTGATCAATGTTCTCGGGTAGACAGAACGTGCGGTTGAACAAGGCTTGAATTTCGGCTCGGGTTTTGTCGTCCACATCCCGGGATCCCACGATAGCACTGCTTTGATGAAGGGTGGGCTTTTTAGGTCCCCAAGGGACAAATTGACTGCCCGTGACCAGGGTGGCGGCATTCTCATTGACTTGGTAGTAATGGTCCGAGCGGTACCACGATTGACTGGGGATGTCAAAGAGATAGACGGGTTTGCCTTGATCCATAGCCAATTGCACGGTACAACCGGTCCCCCCTTTCACGCGTTTATGATCCTGTTCCAAGATGCCAAAGGCATAGAGGGTATGGGCTTTCTTGGCAATTTGATAATTGCGTTGCAGCAATTGCAGTGTGTAAAAATGACTGGGCATTTGTTTCCCTAGTTTCTCCGCCGCTTGGTGAAGATGTGGGTTGGCTAGCATGAGGACTTCCACGGTGGACGGGGTGATGAAAGTGGCTCGAGGATGGTTCGGGGGGACCAGGACTTCGACTTGCATCCCAAACTGTTTACCCAGTTGTTCGACGAGTTCATCCGTGCCTTTGGCGCCCCCGGTGTACACCACATGGCCATGACCAATCTGCAGTTCCAAGGCATCGTGTTCTCCGATCATGTCGATGTTGGGGGGCATTGCTTTGAGAATGACGATCTAGAGACCAAGGGAGCTCCTTAAATAGGGCAAGCTGACCAATGGGAAGACAAGAGGTCCTTATTTGGATAGGAAAAAGCTGACCAATGGGAAGATGAGAAGTCCTTATAGGGTCATGAGAAGCTGACCAATGAGGGCCAAGGGTCGAGGGTATAAAAAAGGCATGGGCGGGTGAAAACCTTTGAGCACGATGTCAGTCGATCGGAAGAGAAAGCAAAGCGACCATCCTTCGGGGAAGACCATTCAAACGATGACGCCCGTGGACTGTGATCCGGTGGTACGCGAGGTCGTGGAAGATACCCGAGCTGCAGTGGAAGATATGATGAAAGAATTGAATAACATGGTGGAGCCATCGACATCCCCGCCTGAATACGTTGTGCCGTATGCCCAAGACCCTCCCAGTGCGGTGGACACCATGGTGTGCCCTTGCCATGACGTGCGTTTGGAGGCACGAGAATCTCAAAAGGGATGGAAGTATGTGAAATGTCCCATGCAACCCTGTTTGCTGTTTTGTGGTCAAGATCAAGCTCCCGACTATATGAAAGCCGTGTATAGTCAGCCTCATCCAGAAGTGATGGACATGTGGACTTGTTTGCAATGCTTTTGCCGTGAACCCGCCACGCTGCAACAGAGCCATTCGACTCAGAACCCTGATCGATTGTTTCTGAATTGTTCCAAGAAAACGTGTGGCTTCTTCCGGTGGGCCGATCAACCCTTGGGTCCCAAGTACTGGAGCTGGTTTCATGACCATCCCCCCAAGAAAGCCAACCAACAAGCCGTAGCACCCAGCCGCGATGCTCAAGGCTATCCCAAGCGTGGGGTGGACATCCCAGGACCGCCCCCTCGAAGGAAAGAGGATCGGCCCCTGACAGACTATGAGAAACAATTGTTGCGAGAGATTCAAGAGCTCAAGAACCGTCAAGAAATGATGGTGGCCCCAGCGCCACCACCCCCCAAGTACAGTGACAGTGTCGAGAACTGGCAAAAAGGTCTAGAGAGTGTCGTGTATGACGGTCTCTTTTAAATGAGAGAACGAATAAAATTTTTTATCAATAGGACCATGGAGTCTGTTGTGTGGATGTGTTATGCGTGGGAGTCTGTCTTGTCCCTGGTGCAATGGCAATGCCACCAATTCCTTTGCCAAGTGTTATATGATCACCAACCCGGGTCCAAGATCCCTATTCCCCCATGTCCCGAGGACACGCATCCTCTCCAGATCTTTGAAGAAACCCACGTAAACCGCAACCTGTATCGATGGGTGGTGTTTGTCTTATGGTTAAAAGCGCATCCTTACGCCTAGCGATGGTATCGAATCATTCAAAAGGCGCATCCTCACACCGTCCCCACCATACCGACCTTATGGGATGAATGCCAGAACGTATGGCCCCTCGAAAGAAAAACACCCCATCATGGTTGAATCGTTACCACGATCCTCGTGCCCCGGGCAGTTTAGGAGGCGTGCAACGGTTTGCCAAAGCCCATCGTCTCCCTTTGAAACAAGCCCAACGGGTCTTGGAACGGGATTTGGCCTACACGTTACATAAACCACGACGTCGACGTTTTCCTACCGTCCCCGTGATCGTGGGAGGGTTGGACGATCAATGGGTCGCGGATTTAGTGGAAGTGCAACCCTTGGCCAAATATAATCCTGGCCTACGCTACTTGTTGATGTCTTGTCCAAGTACGCGTGGGTGCAACCCTTGAAAGACAAAACCGGGGTGGCCCTAGTGAAAGCCTTTGAGAAGATTTTGAAACAAGGACGACGCCACCCCAACCGATTGCAAACGGATCGAGGGAAAGAATTTTATAATCGGACCTTCCAACGATGGCTCGACGAGCAAGGCATTCATCATTTTTCCACCGAAAGAGATGCGAAAGCCAGTGTGGTGGAACGATTTAACCGCACCTTGAAAGAACGGTTGTACCACTATTTCACGGCGGCCAACACCTTACAGTTTGACGACGTGTTACCCGAGTTGGTGCAAGGGTACAATGCCACGCGTCATCGAAGTATTGGCATGGCCCCTCAAGACGTGACGTGGAACAACGAAGAAGCGGTGTGGAAACGATTGTACGGCCAACATGCAAAATGCAAAATGCCCCAAAGCCAAATTCAAAGTAGGCGATCGGGTGCGTCTCAACAAGATTCATCGGACGTTTGAAAAAGGGTATCTCCCCGGTTGGACCGAAGAAGTGTTTGTGGTGCATCGTGTGATCCCGGGCCCCGTGCCTACCTATAAGATTCGCGAATGGGATGACACCCCCGTCCAAGGCACGTTTTATGAAGAGGATTTACAAAAAGTCCATGTGCCCGACGTGTTTCGCATCGAAAAGGTACTTAAGCGTCAAAAAGATCGATGGTTGGTCAAGTGGAAAGGGTGGCCCGACAAGTACAATAGTTGGATTGCTCGTGGTGACGTGACGTCTCTCCAACCACCCAAGAAGAAAGAGACAAAGTCACCCAAACCCCCCAAAAGACGACGACGCGACTAAAAAAAAATGACGTGGGTGCCCAATTCGTCGTTTTACGTGACGTTGATGAGTCATGCGAGTACCAAGGAGTTTCCTGGCAACAAAGCCCATCATTTCCGAAACCGGTTGCCGAAACCCATTCGATTTGTCGGACGAGGATGGATGGTAGGCATGGTGAGCTTATCCTTACCCACCATTCCCGTGGTAGCGGAAGAAGGAGGAGTGGGCGAATCCCATCCTCTGTTGTACGTACGATGGCACGAACGGGTGTATTCCTAAGACGATCAAGGCAACGATCGATGGTACCATGAACGTCGCGAACTCACTGTCTACGGTCGAGATATGAAAAAGGAGATGGCCTCGTAGACGGGATCGCACTTTTTTCATCAACTGGTGTACCGTTACCAGCAAGCCCGTGCGAAACAAACCGCCCCCAAGAACAAATGGACAGAGAACGATGGCCTCAAATTGGTCGCGACCTTTGAAGGGACCTCCGAAGGGGATTTGTTGTTGAATACCAAGCAAGTGGATTACAAAGCTCAAGTAGCGCACGTGTCATGGGGCAGAACCTTGGCCCTGAAAATGGGATGGATCGAACAAGTGTCTCCCGGCCAGTATCGGTTGGGCCCGAATCTCTTGCCAGAATTTCAAGCCATGTCCACCATTCCCACCCCGACGGATGTCCTCGATACCAACAAGAAACCCACCTTTTGGAAAGTGGAGGGGGATTATGTGAAGTTGAGTCTATCGTGCCCTTGGCGGTTTGTGAATTTGAACGAGACCTTTCGGCCGTCGACGGAATTTCCCGCGGTGCGTCCTTTGCACGTGTATTGCAATGTAGGGACCAGCAGCATGGTAGGAGGGCGCATCACGGATCTCTTACGAGAAATCAAGTACCAGCCACAAAACACCACCCACTTTGAACCTCGACATATTCAATATGTCCCAGTACGCAACGAAGTGGTGGAAATCGTGGAAACCTAGATGGCCGAAACCAATGGGGATCTAGTCCAATTTGGCGAAGGACGTACCCTCCTCACCCTGCACTTTAAAAGGGACGTGGTGGTGTGAAGAAGAAGACAAAATGTCGTTCTACGTGACATTACCGAGTCATGCCAACCGACGTGAATTTCCCAACAACCAAGCCAATTCGTTCAAGATTCGTTTACCGAAACCGTTGCAGTTATCCGGAGGTGGATGGCAAGTGGGGTTGAGTGCCATTTCCTTACCGGATACCCGCGTGAATTTGTACGAGTTGGTGAAGAAAGATGGGTACATCCTAGCGACGTCGTGGGAGATCACCTATCCCGCCCCGGGTAAAACCGATGGCACCATGGCCGCGCGCATAGGCACGACACAAACCCTCATCCAAGACGTCCAAGATTTGGATTGGGTGGTGGATGGGGTGAGTTTCATGAAAGCTACGATTGCCCATTTGGAACAACGACGCCACGAAACGGCGATTCAAGGAGGCCGGTTTACCAACGATCAAGGCAAACACACCTACGTCAAGTTCAAGTGGGAAGGGGAGGATCTGCTCATCGACAACACGAATGTCTGCCATTGTGGCAACAAAACACCGGCCCTTACCATCTACACCAAGTTAGCGCTCAAGATGGGATGGTTACGTAAAATTGACAGTGGATTGATTTTGGGTCCCAACTTACAGCAAGAATTCCTGGGGGATCAAATCCCCAACATGACCAACAACAGCGATTGGAACGATGTGAACGACGAACAGAGCAACCCGGTCTTTTGGACGGTGCGTTCGATTTTACCGGATTATTTACAATTGAGTATGAGTTGTAATTGGTGTTTCACCAACTTGAATATGGCATTTCGGGCGGTGGTGGGGGAACCCACGCGATCATTGCACGTGTACTCGGACATCGCAGGCAGCACGGTGGTGGGCAATCGCGTGACCGATTTGTTGCGTGAAATCCAGTACAAGAGACAAGGACGTGGCACCCTCTACTTTGAACCGTTGCACATTCAATACATGTCTCTTCGTAACGAGGTGGTGGAAATCATTCACGTTCAAGTGGCCGAAACGATTGGTAGGGGAGGAGACTTGGTCAAGTTTGGCGACGGCCATACCATTGTCACGTTACACTTCAAAAAGACATAAAAAGGGGAGGACTTGACCAAGGGAGTGACCAATCACAACAAGATGCCCAAGACGAGAAGACGTCGAAGACGAAGACGAAGGCAACGAGGGGGTCTCTTGCCCCTGGCTGCGCTGATTCCAGCCTTGATCGCGGGAGGGAAAGCCGTGGCGTTGGGTGCCGCAGGAGGTGCGGCGAGTTACGGGGCCAAAAAAGGGTTGGAAGCCGCGTTTCGAAAAAGAAGACGATGAGGACGGTATAAAAAGGGGGTCACGTAAAGCCCAAACAAACGTTTATCCCTGGTGAAGAAGAAGACACCATGCGAGGGGGAAGTTTGACACGATTTCGGACAGACGAGTGGTATGATCAACATGGCAAAGGGTTGATGACGGATCTCTTGCGTGGAGGGTTCCAAGGCCTTAAAAGCACGCGAAATCCTTTAAAATTGCCTAGTAATATCAAGAGAGGCTTGGAAACGGGTTTGACACGCGGTATCAAACGCAAAGCCGAAGACGTCCTTAAAAAAGAAATTACCAAACAAGCCAAGAAAGCCTTCAGTCATAAGAACGTGAAACAAGCCGTGCGGGTAGCCAGTGCCTTGTTTCCCAAGCAAACCAAACGTGCGCGTGATATTTTGGGAGTCTAAAATGGAACCCGTGCCTTCGCGACCTCGACGGATTCGTAGTGATCGGGGTTTGTCTCAATGGGGAGGACTGTATCCTTTTTGGAAACTGATGCGACGACAACGTGGCGGCTGGTTAAGTCCCGAGGTGATGAGACTGCCCGGGTTTGATTTGAGACAACGCTTAGCACGACGACGGTATAAAAACCCCTCACGACGACGACGGGGTACCAGTACTCGACGACGACGACGTTAAACATGCCTGACGTGAGTACGCAAACCGCCCCGGCTCACGCGCGTTCCGAAGGGACCGTCAACCCCGCGTTACGGATTTTCCAGGTGCCGTCGACGGACATTAGCATCAATGCCTATCGCATGGTCACCGTTCAACCCACCACCACGGGCATCAATTCTATGGAATTCATCATTCCGGGGTTGGACGATTTTGTGGATTTGGGACGCAGTTACTTTACCATGGAATTGAGATTGAAAAAGGATGATAACAGGAACTTGGTGGCCAATGAAAAATTGTGGCCCGTCAACAATTTGGCCCATTCCCTCATCAATCAAATTGACTTGCATTTGAATGGCACGTTGATCAGCCCTCAATCCGACACCTACCATTACAAGGCCTACCTAGAAACCTTGCTGAATTATGACCGAGAAGATGGCAAGACCGTGTTAGGACCCCAAGGCTGGTTCAATCAAGTGGATTCCCCACCCCAATGGACGGGCAACAATACCGACAGTGGCACACCGCATGCAGATTGGCGTAATCTCAGTGCCAATCACAAAGGAGCCTTGGCTGCCATGGTCGCCGAAACCGCCAAGTATGCTGGAGGCGTCACCCACAGTCTAGTGTTTACCCCGCACTTGGAAGTGTTTCATACCGGCAAATTGTTGGTGCCTGGCATCGAAATCAAGATGAAATTTCATTTCAATGGCCCGAACCTGTTTTTCAATGGCGTGGCTCTCGCTGGCCGATTGATGGAAGGCGATGTCAAACTACGGTTTCATCTCTGTCAACTGCGTTTGAATGATGCCATCTACCAGAGTTTGTCTGCCAAAAGACACAATGAAGGCCAAGTGGCTGCCTACCCGACCGTCCGCAGTGAAATCCGGACCTTCAGCATGCAAGGCAACCTGACCCGTTTTGACATCCCCAACCTGTTTCAAAACAGAATACCGGACCGATTGATTGTAGGGTTGTTGGACAGCCGCGCCTTCAATGGGGATGTGACCCGAGATCCCTTCTGTTTCCAGAAATTTGGGCTGACCTCCATTAAACAGATTGTCAAAGGAGAAGAATACCCTTATGAAACCCTACACTTGGTACACAACAATGGCACCCGAGATAACTTGGGGTACTTCCGTTTTCTGCAAGCCAGTGGCGCTTGGTGTAAAAAGAAAGGCAATATGGTAGAACTGCTGGATTGGGGCCAAGCGAAAAATTGTACCTTGTACATGTTTGACAATGTCGCCAATGGATGTGCAGACAGTCAAACCCTCAACCCCAAGCAAACCGGTGATTTACAGCTGGTCTTGGAATTTGGAGCCGCCCCCGCTACCAATATAACCGTGCTCGTCTATGGAGAATTTGAGAACTTGCTGGAGATTGACCAGAACGGAGCCGTGTTGTACAACATTTACCAACACTGATGGAACACGTGGCCTTGAATAATGTGCAGTTGGATTATTTAGCCCGCGACGATCCCCAATTGAAACCTGTGTTTTACGGGACGGTGGCCTGTGATCGATTACCCAAGCGTCCTGTCAAGACCCAACGCCAAGGGTACATTGTCAACACCGGCCCGCACGATCAACCGGGACAACATTGGTTGGCGGTGTGGACCGAAGGAAACGTGTGTGAAGTCCTCGACAGTTATGCCTTGCCCATGGACACGTACGTGCAAGCCGCCCCGTTACGAGATTGGATTGTGCAACATTGGAAGTATGTGGTGACCAATGGCAAGTCCCTCCAAGCCATTTCAAGCAAGAGTTGTGGTGATTACGCCTTGTTGTACTTGAAAGCCAAAGCCCGTGGACGGACCTTGCAAGAATTTTTAAATGAGTTTTCCGATCATGATTATGTAAGCAATGACCATCAAGCCGGTCAACGTCTTCAACAATTGATTGTAGGCCAAGAAGCCAGATGGTATCAACTTTGTTGTCATCCGTATCATCAACGGAATGGTTAAATAAAAAATAGGTTGGAAAAAGTGTGTCGGAGTCGTAGCTCAGTCGGTAGAGCCTTTGGATCCCCTAAAAAAAAAACAGGTGTTGGGGGATTGTGCGTGGGTTCGAGTCCCACCGATTCCAATAAAAAGGTGCCTTTTTTTTAAATGGGTATTATCATCATGCAAACGGGGAAACCGTTTCGTTTTCATACCCCCTCCTCTATCTTGGTGGTGGGGCCTTCGGGATGTGGCAAAACCGTGTTTACGGAAAAACTCTTGGTAGAGAACCCCGAGTTGTTTGAAAGTCCCCCGACTCAAGTGCATTATTGTTATGGGGCCTGGCAAGATCGATTTCGAGGCATGCAAGATCAAGGGGTGGTGTTTCACGAAGGGATTCCCGATCATGAGGCGTTGGTCCAATGGTTTCCTCAAGGACAGGGGGTCCTCGTCTTGGATGATTTAATGGATGAAGGGAGTCACGATAAACGCGTGTTGGATTTATTCACCAAACATTCGCATCATCAAGGGGTGACGGTGCTGTACTTGTGCCAAGACATGTTTCCCGTGGGGCGCTATGCCAAAAGTATTTCCCGCAATGCTCATTACATTGTCGCGTTCAAGAATCCCCGGGATCAATTAGGGGTACGCAACGTGATGCTGCAATCGTTTCCGACCACTTGGAAAGACACATTGGAGACCTTTCATCAGGCCACCACGCGCCCGTATGGCTATTTGATGTTAGATTTACACCCGGCCTCCTCTGATCAACAACGGTTGTTGAGTCACCTGTTAAAAGACGAAGGATGGACACGTACCTATCAAAAACGTCTATAAAGGCACGACACCCCCCTTGGAACCAGAAAAAGAGAGAGTGAGCATGGCCGATGACCGTCAACCTCCGCAAGCGTACGATACCGTGGCCCCGGCCGGGGTCGGGGCGACCACCAGCAATCACATGTCCCCAAGGGCCTTCCAAGATTTGTATTTGACGGGAGACCAAGGCCTTCTCGACGTCGTCATGGAGGAAACCCACCCCGATGCTCTTCATGAGTTTTTGTCAAATCTTCCCTCTCCCAATACAGTCGCGGGCTGGCCCGATGTGGATGGTGCACCCCCTGTACAGACCTCTTCCCCAGCCGGGGTAGGAAGTCGAGCATCCCATTCACCCTCATTCCATAGCCCCCAGACCACCCCGGAGTCCCCGAGAAGTCCACCTGGTTGGCGAACAGCGCCAAGTGGTCGGACAGCAGCGGGTGCAGGGGGTAATGGTAATGGACGTGGTGGTGGGCGTGGTGGTGGTGGACGTGGCGGTAATGGTGGACGTGGCGGTGGTGCTGGTGGTGCTGGTGGTGGTGGCCGCCGTGGTGGGGGTGGTGGACGACGCGGACGACGACGACGCCTCACACCCCCTTCGCCTTTGACACCTGACTTCAATCCAGCTACCCCTCGAGGATCTTGGACGTCTGGGAGTCCACCACCACGTACCTTGCGTCAAGCAGATTTACAACGACGTTTACGCATGCTGTTACAAGATCAAGAACAATTGGCCCAAGGACGGGAAATTGCTAATGTCACCATGACCAATAGCATTGTGACCAGTTATAAACAGGGAGGACGACCTAGTGTACAAACCTCTTCGTCCCGGGTTTCGCCGTGATGAAAACCGTCGTGTCGTTATTGAATGGATCTCGACGTCCTGGCATCCCCTTGCCACCCGAATTGTTACAACGTGTGGATTCGTTGTATGCCTTTTACCATCAACAATGGTGGTGTTATCGAAAAATGTTGAATCATTTCAAGTGTTGCCATGCCTTGTTCAATGGACTGGCGTTACTCCTGATGGCCGCGGGCATGATTGCTGGTCCCCTGTTGGACAACAGCACGTTGGTGGCGTGTTTGGCGGCGGTAGGGACGGTGGTCAAAGGATGGGCCGATTTTAAACAATACCGGTTCAAAGTGACCATGAGTCGGTTTGCGTTTACCACCTATATGCCAAAGCCTTGACCGAATTGAAAACCTATGGGCGGGGTGTTCCCTTGGAGGACCTGGAAGGATTTTTAATCAAGATGCAAACCTTGGATGATACCATTGTGGATTTCACCCCTCCCTTACCCAAACGGTGCGTCCAAGAGTACGATCGTCATTTTGTGTACCAACCCGTGGAAGCCCTATGCTATGTGGACGGATGTCCTCGTCCCTTGAGACCCAAAGACTATTGGATCAATAAAAAGCCGCTCCCTCCCAGTCCCACACTCTTAGAACCATGGCCGTCCAACGAAGACGACGACGCAGAAAAAGAAGAACACGACAACAAGGCGGGGGTTGGTGGTCCGATTTGAAACGCAATACCCGTCAAGGCTATAAAGAGACGCAAGACCTCATCAAACAAAACAAAGCCCTTCAACGTGTCTTGTCGCACTCATGGTATCCTTGAGGAGAAGACGACGACGACGTCGTCGTCAACGAGGCGGTTTTTTAAATCTATTGGTCCCCGCCATGGCAGGATTAGGGAAAGCCGTGGCCTTGGAAACGGATAAACGTATAAAACGCACGATCCAAAAAGCCAATCAACGGTATCGTCGTCGTC
Organism: Siderastrea radians; assembly: GCA_964017195.1. Taxonomy (NCBI): domain Eukaryota; kingdom Metazoa; phylum Cnidaria; class Anthozoa; order Scleractinia; family Rhizangiidae; genus Siderastrea; species Siderastrea radians. The sequence continues at coordinate 30,945,918 of OZ024899.1, read as the reverse complement.
ATCGGTAAAAGATGCAACGTCTTCGACGTCAATTACCGTTTTTACGGTCCATGTTACAAGAAGCCAACGGTTCCAAACGTCAAGAGGTGTTACAACATGCCAATGCCGATCAAATCAATGCTGTGAGTGAATTGGTCTTGAACTTCTTAAAAAACAAGATTCCTGTCACCGCACCCATCCTGGTTAAACTTCGACCCTATAAAAAGGTGCTACGCGATTTGGGACGTCGTCGACATTCCGTCAAAAAACGTCGTGCGTGGTTAGTCCAACAAAAAGGACGCGGGTTATTTCAAGGACTCCATCACGTGTTATGTCAATGTCTTCGTTAACGCTTGCCACGTGGATGCGTCTGTTACAAGAGGCCAATCGGGCCACCGACCAGTGGAAAGACGAGTGTTCTTATTGGAAGCATAAATATCGCCTGTTGTATCGAGAGTACCAACATATCTTAAAGTCCCGTCTTTGTGAGAGCTGTCGTACCGTGGAAGACGGGGAACTTTGCTCCGATTGTAGTCAACCCCCATGGACGAGGTGTACATGATTCCCCACCAGGACTTGGAGCAACTCATTCAATATTACAAAGGCGAACTCACCGAAAATGCCTTGTTGAACAAAGCCGCCACGCTCGCCGCCCAAAAACATGTGTTGTTAGCCAACCCCCAATTGCCCCCGGCCCTGGTCAATGCTCAAACCAAACCGTTGAGTCAAGAATTAACCAAGTTAACCAAACGCATTCGTCAATTTCCCGGAGGCGTGGGGGTTGGGGCCCCGGGTGGCCCGCCAGGCGAGGAGGGCGAGGAAGAGGCCGGGGATTTGGTGACCAGACCCGTGGAACAATGGTTGAAGCGCATGATAAAAGGGAGCCCGTCGACGCCCAAACCTCCCATTACCCCTGCCACCAAGAAAGGCAAAGGAGCAGCCACCACCAGTAAGATTGTCAAGAAAGGGAGCCCATCCACCAGTCGAGGGGATACCCGGTCGCGTTTAGAAGCCATTCGAGAACAGCGCAAGACGTTGGAAAAAAGTTAGCCGAGAGTCCTTGGGGCAAGGGCAAAGGCAAAGGCAAAGGACCCGCGCGTGAAGTGGAACGATTGAAACCCTTACCCGGGTGGGAAGATTGGGCCCAAGGCAAGAAGTTACGACGTCGATTGGATTACGACAGTGATTAAAGATGCCCACCAAGAGGAGGGGCATCAAACGGAAACGCACCCAACGAGGAGGGGCCTTGGATGTCCAAAAATGGATCGCGAAAACCGGCAAAGAATTTCATTGGCCTGGCTATCAGTACATGGGCCCTGGCACGCATTTGGCCAAACGTCTGAAACGAGGGGATCCCGGCATCAATCGCTTGGACCAAATTGCGAAACAACACGACATTGATTACAGCCGTGCCAAGAATTTGCAAGACAAATGGAAAGCCGATACCAAGATGATCCAAGCCATTGATCGCTTACCCGGCAAGAAAACCAAGACGGAACGGGTGGTCAAAAAAATCATGCAAGCCAAGAAACGTTTAAAATTGTAAAACTTTAATGACACCCCGTACCATGTTGAAAAATAAAAAATGAAAATGTCTCATGGGTCCTGTTGTTATTCTGCGGTTCCCTAGTCTCAAACAGGATGTTGGAGAACCCCTTGTGGTGTAGACACAAGGGCCCACGTCGATAAAAACAAATGAAAATGTCACTGTCTCTTTCTTTACGAAAGAAAGTCCTCCAAATCAAAGTCAGAATCCTGGGGGCTCCATGGGCCCAAATAATGTAATAAACTATACAAAGAGTCGTCCGATGGCGACGGCAAGTCACTTAGCTCCTGTAGGAGGTTGTCTAAAAATCCCCTCCCATCGTCCCACATGTCACGAGAAGAATCCAGGGGATGAAGGGCCCCTGAATCCGTTATCGTCCTGGCCTCCTGGGCGGGTGAGAGGGAGTCGCAAAAGCCCTGCATAAAATCCTCCACACGGACCGTAAGTGAGAGGGGCCCTAAGGCTTGGCGTTTTTCGACCGTTCTCTCTCGTTCCGTTGGCCCTCTTGCAGAGGTACGAGGTGAGAGGGAGTCCCAAAAGCCCTGCATAAAATCCTCCACACGGACCGTAAGTGAGAGGGGTCCTAAGGCTTGGCGTTTTTCGGCCGTTCTCTGTCGTTCCGCTGGCCCTCTTGCATGCGCTAAGGCGCAGAGCTTTTGCCGTTTCGGCCACACCGCTCGACCCCGTTCCGATTGGTGGTATTGTGTTTGATACCTCCGGATCCATTCTGTACGGGTCTGATAATACCGTCGGCAGTACGCAAGACGTTCCGCCCGATGCTTCTCATAATCGCGGCGTTTCTGGTCGGCTATTCGAACGGCATACCTGGTTCGGTACCTGGGTTGGGACGTCCGGAGCTCTGCCATTTCATCGTCGTCGGTTAGGGGGATGCCCCTACATTTCTTCCGATACCGTCGTTTCTGGGCGGCTACTCGCTGGGGATGCCTGGTTCGATACCGTCGTTTCTGGGCAGCTACTCGCTCGGGATGCCTGGCCCGGTACCTGGCTTTGGCGGCCCGTCGCCGCGCCCGTCGTTGGGCTTCTTTAAACCGGAGCTGTGCGAGTTCGTCGGGGTTGTCGTCGTCGTCACTGTCGGCGCTTGCTGCATGAGTCGTGGTGGCGAGTTCGTCGGGGCTGTCGTCGTCGTCACTGTCGTCGGGGCTGTCGTCGTCGCTTGCTGCATGAGTCGTGGTGGCGAGTTCGTCGGGGCTGTCGTCGTCACTGTCGTCGTTTGGTGGATGAGGCCTGGTGGGGCGTTCGTCGCTGCTGTCGTCGTCACTGTCGTCGCTTGGGGGATGAGGTCTGGCAGGGCGTTTGGTACGTTTTATGCGAGGCATCAGGAGAGGGCGGCGGTGCTGGCGGGGGCGTGAGGGGACGTTTAAATTCGTACCTCCAGTAATCACAGCAGTAGTCTAGCCCCTCTACGAACCAATCGCAGGTCAATTGGGGGTAACACCGTTGGTGAAAAGGAACCGCCTGTCCTGCTCGTCTTCTCTGTGCCTCTACTTTTTCGGGTTCCAGCTGCTTCAAACTTTCCGCAAATTCGCCAAGGCTTTTGTCGTTCAACAGCCACTCCGCCTTCACCTTCTCTAAAATGTCTTCCACTTGTAAATGCTCCTCGAATTCTTCAAACTCTTTCAACAGATTTTCATGGTCAGAGTCCATCTTGAGATGATCCACCCCGAGGTTCGATTTCTTTTATAGTGTCTTATTCGTTCCCCGTGATGCCTCATGGGTCCAAACTAGGGAGGGGGGAGGGGGGTCCCCCCACCCCGTCCCTCCCCTCCCAGGGTCACCCCCTGGGCCCTCTCTCTCATTGGTTCCTTCCCCTCCCACGGGACCTTTTTGTTCTCTATAAAACCCGAAGACCGAGCTCCAGCGAGTTCATCTGATCATGGCCTCGCAGCCAGAAGACGGCGCGGGGCCCAGTGGTCTTTCCCATCACCAGTCCCTCCAATTACTAGGACTACAGATGTCTAGTGATGATGATGAAGACTATCATGAATTGATGGATCGTTTCGAACGGCAACATGCCTTTCAAACTCATCTCCTTCAACAAAGTGGAGGTGGTATGGATCCCAATGAAGAGGGTGCCTTCGACTTTGAACTCGAACGTTTTGTGAATAGGAGGAGTCATCGCCTGGGAGTGCGTGAACGTCATTTCAATACCCGTTTACGTCAAAGGGGGAACTTGATTCCAGGTCAAAACATTACCCAAGCTCTCCAAGACGGATTACGTCGAGCAGTGAATCAAGTGTTAACCACCACACCTGACCTCCACGATCAAGATCGCCTCTACTTTACCATCGGTTCCAATCGCCTGCACAATAATTTTCAGGGCTGGGGATTACGTGCAGGTGAATGGCGGCAAGACAGAGAGCGTGTGGAGGCCCTATTCCACCGTTTAGCGCAAGCCTTGAATAGCAACGAACAATTTGAAATGGATGACTCCTTTCAAGTCTCCATTACGCAAGTCCAACATGCCCCTCAGGGAAGAGGAAAACCACGGCGCGGAAAACCAGGTCACCCAACCCTCCAAGCCTTAACAAAGACATCGAAATCGGTCATTCGCATCACAAACGATGATCCACTCTGCTGTGCCAGAGCCCTGGTCACAGCCAAGGCCAGAGTGGATCATCACCCGAAATGGGAATCGATTCGCAAAGGAAGACCCCTCCAAAAAGAATTGGCTCTCTTGGTCCATCACGAAGCCAACGTGCCCCTCGGGCCTTATTGTTACGACGCCTTGACAGCCTTCAGCAAAACGCCGTCCCTCACAGGTTACCAGATCATCCTGGTGGATGCCAACCGTTCTTATCACATCACGACCTTTGGGCCCCTTCAAGACAAACAACTGATCCTACTGCACAACCAAGACCATTACGATGTCATCACCAGTTTGCCTGGATTTTTCGGGTCCAGTTATGTCTGTGCTGATTGCTGGAAACCCTACAACACCGAGGGACTGCATCGATGCACCAAGAAAAAGTTGTGCGGAGCCTGTCGACAGAAAGAGTGCCCCGATTTCCTGCATGCCTACCCCCGACACCTCAAAGCCACTCAACGTTGCCAGTCATGTCATCAGGACTTTTTTGGAGACACGTGCTTCGACTTGCATCTTGGCAAGACCCACGCTGGCAAACCCGTCACCGACTCCCAGTCCTCCGTATGCTCTCAACGACGCCGATGTCCTACCTGCTATCAACAAAATGTAGGCTTGTCCAACATTGAACGGCATCAATGCAAGTATATTGATTGTCCCTCCTGCCATGAGTACGTGCACGCCGACGACCACCTTTGTTTTATTCAAAGAGCCACTCAAGAAAAGAAAAGAAAGAGGACACGTCAAAAGGGTCCTCGCGCCAAACGAGGTGCCGCCGCCGCGGAGCCTGATACCACCCCAGAGGAGGAGGAGGAAGCCCTACCACCCCTTCATGTCTTCTTTGATATTGAAGCCATGCAACCCAAGGAACAACACATTGCCAATCTCGTCGTGGCCGAAACCGAAGACGACGATCCACCCCAGCGGTTCTCAGGTCCCTTCTGTATCCGCGACTTTCTGGAATGGTTGGATACCTTGACACTCCACGATACCCGGCAAGTCAATGTGTTGGCCCATAATTTTCAAGGGTACGATGGATACTTTATCATCCATCAATACTATGGTGACAACCGGATCGTCCAACAACTCCGGAACGGCTGTAAACTGCTTGAGGTGAAGCACGATTACATCCGGTTCATCGATTCCATGAGTTTCTTCCAGATGCCACTCTCCGCTTTTCCCAAAACCTTTGGCTTGACAGAACTCTGCAAAGGTTACTTCCCACACAAGTTCAACCTGCCTGATGATGATGATAATGATTATCAAAACTACGTGGGACCCATCCCGGCTCTTGATTACTACATGCCCGAAACCATGTCACCCGAAGACAGGCAAGCCTTCGAAACCTGGCATCAAGAACAACGCGACCAGGGCGTGGCGTTTAATTTTAAACAAGAGTTGCTAGCGTATTGTGAATCGGATGTACGTCTGTTGAAACAAGGATGCCTGACTTTCAAACGCTTGTTTGAAGACTTGACAGGATTCAATCCCTTCGAACACATCACCATTGCCTCGGCTTGTAATAGAGATTTACGTATGAACCGGATGATCCCCAACAGTATTGCCAGTGAACCCACCCGTGGTTGGAAGAAGAATAACATCAATCAGTCCCTCCCAGCCCTCCACTGGTTAACCTGGTGCGATCACCAACTACGCCAACGCGCCCTCCAAGATCTCAACCCCGACGATCTGCTGGCCGGCGCCTATCCGGACCATCATCGCCAGTACGTACAACATGTCCGAAATGAAGGCGAGTATAAGATCCCCGGTACCCAGATCCATGTGGATGGTTATTGCCCCGACACCCACACCGTCTACGAATTTCAAGGATGTTTCACCCACGGATGCCCTACCTGTTATCCAAACCGCCACGAAAAACATGCCCGTCACTATGATCGGACTATGCATGATGTCTACGAAACCACTCAAGACAAAGTCCAACAGCTTACCGAACAAGGGTACAATGTCATTCAAATCTGGGGGTGCGAATGGAAACGTCTCAAAGAAACCAACCCAGAGATCCAATCCTTCGTCGACAACCTGGACTTCATCGACCCCCTCAAGCCTCGTCACGCTTTCTGTGGAGGACGTACCAATGCCGTCAAACTGTACCATCAAGTCACGCCCGGCCAAAAGATCCATTACATCGATGTCACCTCCTTGTACCCATGGGTCAACAAGACGTCTGTCTACCCCAAAGGACATCCGACCTTCATTTCACAACCGGGTCATACTGACATCCTTCAGTACTTTGGATTGATTCAATGCCAAGTCCTACCTCCCCGTGAATTGTACCATCCTGTCCTGCCTTACCGCCATGCCAACAAACTGCTCTTTCCACTCTGTGCGACGTGTGTGAAAGAAGAAATGGACAAACCCCTTCTAGACAGATCCTATCATTGCCCTCACACCGACGAGGAACGCGCCCTCACCAGTACCTGGTGCAGCCCCGAATTAGAGAAAGCCGTCGAGCTCGGGTACCAAGTCCAGTACATTTATGAAGTCTGGCATTTTGAAGAAACCTGTAAAGGTCTGTTCGAGGACTACGTCAACACCTGGCTCAAAATCAAGCAAGAAGCCAGTGGGTGGCCTGAAGACAACATGACAGAAGAACAAAAACAAACGTACATCCAGAAGTACTTTGAGCATGAAGGCATCCAGTTGGACTACCACAAGATCCAAAAGAATCCAGGGTTGCGTACACTAGCCAAACTCATGTTAAACTCCATGTGGGGCAAGTTTGGACAACGCCTCAACAAGACCCAAATCCAAACCTTTGATGATCCTCAAGCTTTCCACCGTTTCTTAGAAACGGATACCCTCGATATACGTCACGTCTCCGTCATCAATGACGACATGGTCGAAGTACATTATCAACATCAAGAAGAGGACATCCCCGTGTCACCCAACCTGAACATCTTCGTGGCCGCGTTCACCACCTGTCACGCCCGGCTCCGACTCTATGAAGCCCTGGAACCCTTAGGGGAGCGTGTCTTGTATTACGATACCGACTCCATCATCTACTTGGAGGAGACACCCGGTCAATTCAACCCTACTCGTGGTCACTATCTGGGTGACTTCACCTCCGAATTGGGGAAGGATGAGTACATCGAAGAATTTGTCAGCGGGGGTCCCAAAAACTACGGCTATACCACCAATGAGGGACACGTCGAATGTAAGGTCAGAGGGTTCCGACTCAACAGCGAAGGCAAAACCCAACTCAACTATGACATCATGCGTCAGAATGTCCAAGACGAAATCCAGACACCCCTCCTGAAACCCCGACAGATTCAAGTCACCAAAACCCATCAGATCGTGTGCAATCCAAAAACCTATGACTTGTACACACATCCCCAACACAAATGGTACCAACTGGTGTACGACAAAAGAGTCGTGGATCCACAAACCTTTTTAACCTACCCTTATGGATACCAGTGAGAATCACAACACTCATCAAAAAAGCAGGAACACTCATATCAAAGAGGAACTCAAAGGAATACTTATCATGGAACCCTCATACTAATTTTTCTCTCACTTATTGTGAAAAAGTATGACAATAAAAAATATTTAATTTTTTTTGTGTTTTCCGATCACCCCCGCTGCCCCAATTGGACTTTGGACTTTGAGCCCGCGTTTCTCCAGCGGTTTTACTTCACCTTGAGCCCACGATCGATTTTTCCAACTGGTCAGCGGTTTCTCCTTCAAAACCACGTGACTTCCGGTTTAGGTGACGTCACTTCCGGTTCCGGTCATGTGACTTCCGGTACCATGAGCCCGCGATCGTTTTCTCCACCTGATCAGCGGTTTCCCATCCTAAAAACACGTGACTTCCGGTTCCGGTCATGACGTCATCCTAACATCAAAACGAGGCAAAGTGCCCTATGTGGGCCCAATGTACTACTGCCCTCTTTCGTCCCCACCCCTATAGGACATCATTTAGCAACCAATCAATCATCCAGTGACTAGCTTGAAGAACCTACTACGACGAAAATTCCGTATTACTACGAGACGGTGCCCTACCGGCCCGTCTTAATCAGATACACGAAAGTCACTCAAATTTGACTGTGATCTGTAAGTAAAAGGCCCAGAGTGACGCGTGATCTGCGTATTCTGCGGGCCGTGATTTGTGATTGAAGTAAAAATGTACGTAAAAATAGATAATCAATTAAACGTTTTTGGTAAACGATGGAATATGGTAGACATTTTTTAGTTAACCTCGATGCTTGTATACAGATGATATCCTCTTGTTACTTATAGTTCAACTCCATTCCGATATTGAGAAAACGTTGTTTTTCACATCAGCATGGTTCGGAGAATTATTCGAGTCCTTTCGAATGAGTTTTCAGTTGGACAAGTGAAGAGTTCAATTTCTGGACAAAGTCTTTAAGAATCGCATAACTCGCTTAAAACTATCAACGTCATTGCTTAACTTATACTCTCCGCTTCCTGTAGAAATTGTAGTTACCGAATTCAACTAAGGTTTTCAAGAGGCAAAAATAGACTTGGTAAACGCATTTTGAAACACCATTTTTATTTAAAAATTTCTTTCTGACTTCCGATATTGATAAAACGTTGTTTTTCACAGCTGATTCGGACAATTATTGTGGTCAGTTTGGAATGAGTGTTGCGTTCGACAAGCGAAGAGTTCGCTTTGTGGACTACATCCTTAAAAATTAAAACTGTTTTATACTTAGAGGGGCATATTTCACCAAAAACTATTAGCGTTATTGCTTAATTTACACTAGAGACGGGTAATCCTTTTCTTGATTTTTGCTAATTTACCATTAGCGACTTTCGAGGTATCAGAGATATTTATATCATGCTTCCATTAGGATAATTTGCAAACAACTAAAAACAAATTCACTTCCAGAAATGATCAAATTTCTGTTTGAGGTGAATTTAAGTTAATGAAATCCTGTATATCGCATTTTCAGATGGTTATCCATAGCGTCGACTGCTTTCTTGAACAAATCAGTCTACAAAATAAGATAAGTGAATAAATTGTTGCTGTGACTGAGAAACGCCAAGAAGAGCTTTTAGTAACTAGGCCTGGTGGATATTGGTAAGTATTTTATACTGAAATTTACTTCTAATGAGAACTTTGAGCCAAAAGAAATTTTAGCAGGATTGCCGTTCTAATTTTTATTAGTGGAGATTTCAAGTTTCCTATCAGTAGATTCTAAGCTAACGTCTGGGATCACAAATTGTGCTCTCTATTATTTAGTTTGCAAAACAAGCAGCGACCCTTTCAAGCACTGCATTTTAGTATTTATTCAAAAACTTAAGATATAGAACCACCTTGTATAGAGTAGTAAAATAGCAAATAAATACAACAAAGTACGTTTCAATTATTTTCGTTTGAATAGCAACACTTCACAAAATTTTGACATTAAGATTTAAAAGGTTAAAACCGCCTCACAGAACTCAAGGAATTATGACAAAGATTACGAAATCCTATGTATGACGTACGTCAGCTTTTGAGGCATGACGAAAATTAAAGTAAAATTTATATTTCATGGCTTTTAATTGTACTCTTTGTGTTTCTTGGCCTTTTCCTGTAGGCCAGAGCTCACTTAATTGCCGTGGAGCGAACTACAAGTAAAATTGTGGGAATTGAAATCCTGGTTTACACTTACTGCACAAGTACAAACGCAAAAGAGATAACCCTTATTTCAGCGTGGCAACTGCCATCCATAAAAGCTTAAAGAATCAAAACGTTTCTCACTCAATTAGATACATTGACTCTACATTTGATTCTGTTGAAAAGCAACTATTAATCAAGAAGCATTTTCCTTGTTCTTCTTGCGTTTGTGTCAGTTCTATGTATGCCTAGGCTGCCTTGCTGACGTTTATATTAGGATTAACTAGGAAGTCCCCTGTGTTTTTATTATATGCTAAAGCTCGTGTTTCTGCGGTCTCGAAACTAACGTTTGTGATATTATGACCTGCTAGACTGTTGATTATTATATGTTACTCATGTGCCCCGTTCTTCAAAGACTACCACCCTCATAGATTGCGCTCCATGTTTTCTATTCTCTTTTCTTGCGATGTTGTATCACACAAAGCAACCACTCCATGGGTCGAGTAATAACATAATATTTGTATTGACCATATAAGAACTGAGTAAAAATAAATCTTAATGGGAATTTTCTTGCCTTGCAGGTTTGTTTTCTGATTGCCTCACCGGAGAAGACTTTTTTGGCAGCTAGTCTCGGTAAGGAAATTATAGTGATATTATAACCACTACGCTGAACTAGGAATAAGACGTGACGTTGCATCTAACTGGGTATAAGTTTATTACTTGTAAGTGCTAAAGTTGTGTTCATGTACTAAAATTAATTCTAAGACAGCACATGACTACTGTGTCATAGATAAAAATGCAGTGAATTTACAGTGAAACCCGATGCATGGTAAGAGAAGTGATTTTTGGCTCCTAGAACATTTCGCCCAGATAAGGAAAGGTTTAAAGTAATTTTATGGACTAAATAACATTTTTGCTTCATGTTATCAATTTAAGGAATTTCTTGTAGACAAAGACCTTTTCGTGAAGGTTCTTGTTTTGCGTCACTTTAAAATTATTTATTATCTTTTAGCTCGGGACATATCGTCTCCGGCTTTTAATTTGAAATTAGCCGAAACTTGGGATAAGTTTTTGTTCGAAAAGCAGCAAATTTCTGGGACAACGTGAACGAATAGAAGAGTTACAGTGGGAAGCTCAAAACTGTTTTGAGACAATCTCGTAGTTATCAACCATGATCTCCACTGACTCAATTTGCACATGCGCAGTTCAAGAACGTTTCTGTTCAAATAGTGGTCAAATCGACTCTCTTTGCTTGTATATAATCAAGGATTATATTCGTCTGTTTATTGTTAACTTGAATTTATCAGGGTGTATAGTTTTTTTTACGTCCATTCCACTTTTGCATGTTTCAATCTATCAGTCTTAAGACTGGCGCATGAATTCTCCTTTCTGGTTGTTGTACACTACTTTAGAGGTTAGTTTTGAAAGAAGGGGTTTGAGTAACGATAATATTTTGTAGTTGATCAGTTAATTCATTTTTAGGAGTAGCAATTTAACTAAATTTACGTTTGAACAATGCTCAACAATTTTTGGGTGTGTCGACTGGGCCAGCCTGATAGAAACAGAAGCAGAACTCCAAAAAACAAACTATGCATCTGAAATTCAATCCTTATTATAAATGGGCGTTACTGAAAATTGTAGTTACCGAGTTCAATTAACGTTTTCAGTGGCAAAAGCAGACTTCGTAAATCCATTTTAAAATGTCATGTTTGTTTTAAAATTTCTATTATTGATATCCGGTATTAAGAAAACGTTGTTTTTCACAGCTGGCTCGGAGAATTATTAAGGTAGTTTCGAACGAGTTATAGGTTCGACAAGTGAAGAGTTCGATGTTTAGACAAAGTCTGAAAGAAGTAAAAAGTTCACATTGTAAGAATCGCATAATTCGCTAGAAACCATCGAAGTTATTGCTTAACTTCCACTAGAGGTGGATAATCCGACTCTTTTTTTAAATTGTAGTTACTGAGTTCGACTAAGGTCTTTAAGAGGCTGAACAAATCAGTCCACGAAATAAGATAAGTGATATAATTTTCACTGTAAAATTTCCCCCTTGCAGGTTTCTGTTTACCCCTGTGACTAAGAAACGCCAAGAAGAGCTTTTAGTAACTTTTGGTAAGTATTTTGTACTGAAATTAAATTCTAATGAGACTGATTTCACAACAAGATGAGACATTAAAGCTCCTCTATATAATGTTCAAGCTACCAAATCTTTGCTGAGGACGAAAATTTAGCTAACAGAAAATTTAAGAAGGGTTGCCATTCTAATTTGCATAAACGGAGATTTAAAGGAGCTACGTCACAGACTGAACGCCAATTTTTTCAAGTTATATTCGTAATCTGTCTTCATCTCCCTCAGTCGTAACCATTCTTGTTTAGTTTTGGTTTACTATGATTCTTTGGTGTTTTTCTACTTCAGGAAACTATTATTTTGAGGTTTCCTTCGATGTAAAAGTAATTCTGTCAGATCAGAAAAATGAATGAAAATACCGTGACGTAGCTCCTTTAAAATGTTCTAAAGATTCAGAGAAGGTAAAGACTGAGGTCATAAATTTTGCTTTCTAATATTTTTGTACTTATTCGTAAACTTGAAAGTTAGAGCCACCTTGTATAGCGTATTAAAATGGCAATACAACAAAGTACTGTTCACTTGCTTTCGTCTCAATGGCAACACTTTACAAAGTTTTGACACTAAGACTGATTTAAAGGGTAAAACCGCTTGAGAGAACTCTAGAAATTATGACAAATTGAGCTGCCACAAGATTACAAAATCCTGTATTTGACTTACGTTACCTTTTGAGGCATTACGAAAATTAAAGTAAATTTATATTTCATAGCTTTTAATTGTACTCTTCGTGTCTGCTGGCCTTTTTCCGGAGGCCACAGTTCATAACATAGCCGAGAGCTTTCGAGCGAACTACAAGTAAATATTGTGAGAGTAGAAAGCCTGGTATCGCAAATGAGATAACCCTTATTTCAGCGCGGAAACCGCCATCTACGCAAGCTTAGGAATCAAAAGTTTTCTTACTCTATTAGATACACTAACTCTACAATTGGTTCATTAATCAAGAAGCATTTTCTTTGTTCTTCTTACGTTTATGTCAGTTCTATGTATGCCTAGGCTACCTTGCTGACGTTTATAGATTTTATAAATTAGGAATTAAGCCCCCTGTGTTATTGTTATATGCTTAAGTTCGTGTTTCTGCGGTCTCTTAACTAACGTTTGTGATCTTATGAGCTGCTAGACTGTTGATTATTGTCTGTTACTCATGAGCCCCATTCTTCAAGGAGTTCACCCTCATAGTTTGCGCTCCATTTTTTCTATTCTTTTTTCTTGCGATGTTGTATCACGCAAAACAACCCTTGTACTCGACGAGTTGAGTAATAACATAATAATTGTATTGAACATGACAACTGAGTAGAAATAAATCTTAATGGGAATTTTCTTGCCTTGCAGGTTTGTTTTCTGATTACCTCACCGGAGAAGACTTTTTTTGGCAGCTAGCTTCGGTAAGTAATTTATAGTGAGATTATAACAACTTCGCTAAAAAATAAGAATAAGACGTGACGTTGCATCTAACTGCGTATAAGTTTATTACTTTTAACTGCTAAAGTTACCTATATGTTAGCATGCTAAAATTAATTCTGAGACACCACATGTCTACTGTGTCATAAAATGACATGCAGTGAACTTAAAGTGAAACCTGATGGCAAGAGAAGTGATTTTTCGGTTCTAGAACATTTTGCCAAGATAAGGAAAAGTTTATGTTATAAATTTAAGCACTAAATAACATTTTCTTCTTTGTGTTATCAATTTAAGACAAAGACCTTTTCGAAAAGATTCTTGAAAAAAGCGTCTTTCTATTTATTATCTTTTAGCTTGGGACATTTCACTTCCGCCTTTTGACGGGTTTTTTTTTCCTAATTTGGCTGAATTAGCTTTTCAAAAATATATTTCCAATTCCTTTTTGATAAAGTTAATTGAGTAAACGTGGAGTTTCATATTTACTTTTTAAGCTTAAATAGCTTCCTAAAAATTAAGAGTGCGGCGCTGTCTCTTGTTTACAATTGGCCGAAACTTAAAAATCAGTTTTGTTCGAAAAGCAGCAATTTTCTAGGATAATGTGAACGAATAGAAGAGACAAGCTCGTAGTTGTCAACCATCCAATATTTATGGCCTCAATGTCTCCACTGACTTAAGCTGCACTGTTCAAGAACGTTTCTGTTCAAATGGTGTGATTAGATCGACCCAATTTGCTTGTGAAATCAAAAAACACATTCTTGTGTTCATCGTTAACTTGAATTTGCCCGGGTGTAAAGTTCCCTTTTTACGTCCATTCCCCTTTCGCATTTTTCAATCTATCAGTCTAAAGACTGGCGCATGAATTCTCCTATCTGGTTGTTGTACACTACTTTAGCAGTTAATTCTGAAATTAAAGAAGGGTTTTGAATGACGATTTTTTCTAGTTGATCGGTTACTTCATTTTTTAGGGGTGGCAATTTAACTGAATTAACGTTTGAATAATGCTGAAAAATTTTTGGGTGTGACAACTGGGCCAGCCTGATGGAAAGAAACACAAGCCGATATCTGAAATTCAATCCTTGTTATAAATGAGCATTATTGGAAATTTTCATTACAGAGTTAAATTAACGCTTTCAACGGCAAAAGCAGACTTCGTAAATCCATTTTAAAATATTATATTTGTTAATGTCTTTGATTGACATCCGATGTTATGAAAAAGATGTTTTCACAGCTGTTTCCGTCAATTATTGGGATCGTTCCAAATGAGTTTTGGATTCGACAAAGGAAGAGTTCGATGTACGGACCACAACTTTAAGCTTCATATTAAGAATCGCATAATTCACTAAAAAACTACCAATGTTGTCGCTTAATTTACACTACAGACGGATAACTCGTCTCTTGTATAAATTTACCCATTAGCGAACAACCCGCTAAACTCAGATTCTCATTTGTTACTTTCGTGTGAGGGATATTTATATGCTTTCATTAGGAACCTTTAACCATAAAAGAGTTATTTATATAACTGCTAAAAACGAAGTCACTTCAGGAATGATCAAATATCTGTTTGAGGTGAATTTAAAGTTATTTTAAGTTAACCAAATCCAATATGTCGCATTTTCAGATGCTTGCCCACAGCGTCGACTGCTTTTCTGTACAAACTAGAGTCCACAAAATAAGATAAGTGAAAAAATTGTCGCTGTGAAATTTCCCTCCTTGCAGGCTTCTGTTGGCCCCGCCTAACTGAGAAACGCCAAAAAGAGCTTTTAGTAGCCAGCTTTGGTAGATATTGGTAAGTTTTTTTTTTACTGGTAACTGAATTCTATTAAGAATTTGCAACAAGACGAGACACTTAAGCTCTTCTACTGAGTGTCTTTGTTGTCTTATGTTATCAAAATTTTGCTGAGGACGAAATATAAACTAACCTGAAAAAATTTCAGAAGGATTGCCGTTCTAATTTTTATGGGGAATGGAGATTAATAGATTCTAAGCCAATATCTGAGGACATACTTTGCAAAACATACAAAAAGACTTGCAAGCACTATTCGGGAGCTTTTATTTGATTGCTAACATTTTGTATTTCATTCACAAATTTAAAAGCTTGGAGCCACCTTGTACTTCATAGAAATTAGCAATACAGCAAAATACTTCTCTGCTGTTTTTTTTTTTTTTGGAACGGTATATAACACTATAACACAATAGTTTTGAGATTAAGAGTTAAAGGTAAAAACTTCAGGAATTGTGACAATTTGAGCTTCCATAAGACTAGAATGAAATCTTGAATATGACGTACATTAGATTTCGAGGCGTGTCGAGTATAAATGTACAAAGTTTCAAGCCACATTTCTTCGCCGCGAGCATTCGAGTGAGCAGTAAGTAAATCTTCCGTGTTGGAAGCCTGGTTTTCTCGCTTTTTCTGTTTTCTAAAACGCCTGTTGTTTTTACTTTGCTGTTTCTACTATGCCTCGGCTGCCTTGCTGACGTTTCTGTGAGGATAAATTCAGAAGGTTCCTGTGCAATCCTTATCAGCTTAAGCTCGTGATCAGGATGTGAACACGATTTTTTTGTACTGGTTTGCTCGTTTATGTGTCGAGAAAACGGAATGAAAGCTGTTATTTACCTTAATGTGCTTTTCTTCGCTCTCAAGGCAAAACCTTATTTCGATAATTGTACCGAATAATAATTTGAAAATTATTACCGGCCCGTTTATCGGTTTTAGACTGTTTATTTATCGGTATCCATATTATCGTTCTATTGCATAAACCGCGAATTATGAATGAATCAAAGCAACAACAGTAAAACTATTCTGCTCACGATTGTGTTAACTTTCAGAAGTGAGTGTTTTTGGCGTTTGTGTTGGAGTAGAGTATTGATATGTATGACATTGATCAATTATGAAATACCAGTTTTTATGCCACTGCAAACGCCAAGCGCTTTACGATAGCTTTCTGACTCCGGCATGACTTAATTAACTAAACATATTTTTTAAAATTGTATCCAGTACAGTTGGCAAATTTCAGAAAGATTCATAGCAGTCATGGAAAGTCCAACGGAAGCTACAAGTGGGGGAAGTGACGTCACAACAGCTGCAGAGGAAACTCTGAACTTCGATGACGACACCTTAAAAGGTGAGAACAAACGTGAAAACGTTAATACAGTGACAGATGTTAAATGTTGAACCGGTGTTAAACTGTTTTCAGTTTTGTCACTAAAAACTTCGAGTGCCCGACAGGAGTGAAACCCTTGAACTTCCATGGAAGGTGGTTTAACTATCAGCGACAGGGAGATTCCCGTTGAACTAAGTCATTTATTTAATTTATAAAGCTAATTTGTTTCAAAAATTCAGTCACTTAACCTCTTTTTTTCATTTTCACAGTAGGTTTAAAAATATCGAACCATGGTAACAAAACCTATTGTTCCTTTGACATCAAATGTACCTTATTATGGATCATCTTTTCGATGGAAATATAATGTAATGCAAGAGTGCAGTGCGCGAGCGTCGTACAGTGCACGAGCGTACGTCGCTTGAGCAGTAGAAAAAGATGTCGAACATCCTAAGCCCATTCGCATATTGTAAACACCAGCCGTTGCAGATCAGCAACAAGAATCAGCAACTCGATCACTCTCCGCAACAAAGAATATAGTGTCGAGCCCTTGTACCGTCTACTGGTCAGATTTCCGCTCAGCAAAACCAATCTCCACATCTCCACCACCAGATATGATGATATGCCATTTCCAAACAACTTCACAGTGAACTTAGAAATAAACAAACTATTTCGGAGGAATCCTTTTCCATTTTGAGCCGGCTATTGTTTCCTGTAGCAACTCTCTTCCACAATTTGAAGTGAAAAGGGCTCTAAAATAAACTTTGTACAGTTATAACCTAAAACGATTTTTTCTTCGACGCTTTGCCTTTTAAATGTTTTTGCAAACAAGCTAAGTGATTAATTGAGCATTTTGAAAACATATTATTCTTGTTTTAAGGACTTCGACTTCGTCGTTTATAACCCTTCGAATTCGATCCAAATTAATATTTAATAATTATTCAGTTTTACCTCCTTACTTTAACAAGAAAACAAGTGTCTTGAGGTCAACTGTCCTTAAGTTTTGCTAATATCTGATTAATACTTATTTCAGCAATAGCGCAGATATACAAAACCGAAGGTAATGACTATTTCACAAAGAAAAGTTTCAGCGACGCCATTTACTGCTATACTGAAGGAATTAAGATGAGCTGTAAGGATGAAGAATTGAAGGCCCAACTTTACAGCAACAGGGCCACGGCAAACTTCTATCTCGGTAAGAAAATTCATTCATCCCTCAATCCACTAACCCACCCTTCAATCCACTCTCACACACAAACCCACACACCCACCCACCCACTTATTCATCCATCCATCCAACTGTCGACTCATTCATTCATTCATTCATTCATTCATTCATTCATCCACCCATCCATCCATCCATCCATCCATCCATCCATTCATTCATTCATTCATTCATTCATTCGTTCGTTCATTCATTCATTCATTCATTCATTCATTCATTCATTCATTCATTCATTCACTCATTCATTCATCCATTCATTCATTCATTCATTCATTCATTCATTCATTCATTCATTCAATCATTCATTCACTCACTCACTCACTCACTCACTCACTCACTCACTCATTTATTCATTCATTCATTCAATCATTCATTCATTATTTCTTTCATTATTTCTTTCATTATTTGTTAACCGGCCGTCGCCATGATGGCGACCGCCGGTTTATAAAATGGACACGGTTTTTCCTGAAAGCAAGTTGGCTTTACATACGAAGAAAGTGCTGTAAAGCTTGTGGTACGGGTACTCAAGAGCGGTACTGTCTTATATAAGACGCATGCGCATATAAGTCTTCTGAATGTTTCCTTCCTATGTTTTTGTCTTTTAATTTACAGTATTTAAGATATGAACGGTGAAGGGTTGTTAAGTTTGGGGTTTTTTGTATTTGTCTTGTATAACGCATGCGCAATTGAGTAAAGGAGCTAATAGGATTGAATCAGTGCGAAATTGGCTGTGTTGTCTGACCTAGTTAGTGGTTATGGTGAAAATGTTTTTAGCGCAGGAGTTTTTTTATTGGGATTGACATTTTGAGGGATGTAAAAATGTGGGAGTCAGAAGGATTTGTGAATGTCGGGAGCATATCACGCTTCTGTGAATGTGATTTGCTTTGAAAGTTGCGTTTTGAGAGGCGGTTTCCCTTGGCGTTTTATGGGAGGGGGGGGTTTGCGAAGTGGATTGTAAGGTTTCTGATTAGCTAACTTGTATTTCGCAGCGGACAAAAAGGACAGTTGCGTTTTGTCGGCGTGGGCTAGGAAGAGAAGGAAATGGTACTAGTATGATGATGCAATATTAGTTGATTGCACCATCAGTACATGATAGTTCTTGTGAACGAAGAGAGATGAGTGTTTATTTGAGGCGAGAAGTTGATACGAAGGAATCGTCATTAATAAGGAGATCAATTAGTAAGGCAGGTGTTACGAGTCTTCATGCATTGAAAGAACGAAAATATCTGAATATTACCGACGGATTTGTGTAGTTTGCGTTTGGTGTTCGCTAAAGGCTACGAGCAGTCTCTCTTTCCGTTCAGAGATAGTGAAGGAAAAGAAAAACAAGCGAGTGAGCGCGAAATCGATTGCGGCTCGACAGGCGCTTTAGCTTTCAAAGACGCGAGCGACTTTCGTCCCCGCTCTCTTGTTTACTTTTGCAAGGGGATTCCCGGGTTAGCAAACCGGATTTAAACATCACGTCATGAGATATGCCTTGATGTGCCCCATACTCTGACGATCTGCTCGAGCTCGTGTTTATCAAACGTTATATTTTGATTCTACTGCTATGTTCATTGTTTGTATTTAAGGTCTAGGCACAACAGTAAATACTTCGTCGTCCCGGTGTGAGCATTCTCAGTTGTGGACGAATTTATATCGACATTCAACGTTTGAGTGAATTTGCGTTTTTCAGCACAAATAAAAGCGATAAGAAAGATAAGCTGAGTCATCAGAGTTTAAACATTACGTCATCCAGTAACGTTATAGTCAAAATATTGTGTCACACAATCACACTTTTCGTCACGCCGGTTCGTATAAATAGAGGATCGCGCTAACATTTGTGAAACCTAGGGGTGGGGAGGGTCAGAATGGCCGGTTAAAATGCCCAATGGGCTTTCTTGTTGTTTATGTATTTACTTTATATTTTTGGATTATTTCACTCACAGGAAATTACAACGATTCACTGAGTGATGCAAAACTTGCCATTGACTTGCAACCATCTTACATCAAAGCAATTGTAAGAGGTAAGTTTTCTTAAAAAGTGATGCTGTCCTTTTGAAAGTATGGAGAAAGCGGTGAATTTACTAAGACACGCAAGCAAGCTTAGCACTGGGAAGATACTTTAATACTGGAATATAAACCAAAATTCGCTTGTTAAACTAGGAGAAGGCTGGCGGGTTTCTCTTTTATTTAAATAAAATTAAATAAATTAAATAACCTAGTATCAAACCTAATTAAGTCAAGAACTTATGCCAGATATGGACAACAGCACTAGTGGTGCTGGCTTTACAATAATTTAACACTTTTCAAAAAAGGTGTAAAACGTTGGAAAAACATAGGATCTGACCAGACTGCCCCTTATATTCAGTCGCCCTTGTCGGTCTCTGTTCCGGATACTATTGTTTTAAAATCGCCCTAGCGTACTAAAAACAATGAAAGATCAGTTATGGCATATTCACTTTACATGTTCAATATTTTCTTTCATTATGTTCAACAGTTCATATCATTATGTTCAATATTTTTTATCGTTAGGAGCAAGTGCCTGTGTTCATCTAAATAAGTTTGAAGAAGCAATCACGTGGTGTGATAAGGGATTAGCTGTATCCTTCACTGGGATGTTACCATAAAAATATCTGTTATGTTCGTCGAATCAGAAAACGTGAGGCAATTATGATATTTCATTATCGCAAAGTTACCTAGTATCTTGTGGATTATAACAAGTGTTGTAATCCCTCTCGGTTTTATTTAGCTCCTGATTCCTTAATTGCAACTTTAGTTTGCACAAACAATTGTAACTGAAGGCAAAACCTCGCTTGATTGACCTTAAAAAAAAACGATTTAACTGCCCGTTAACGTGTGCTGACCGCGCACAATAACTAGTTTGAAATCTATTGCTCACAAGGGAAACATCGATTTCATTATATATTGGCGTTCAAGATTTCTCTATCACTTCAAGATCAACTAACTGTTATTGAAATCAAATCATTAAATCATCAAGTCAAATAAAACTGTTCTTAACAAAAACCAAAAATGTTATTAAATAGAGACGATTTTCAAATTCACTGTATTGAATTATTCGTAACTTTTGCTACCGACATGTTACATTCTTGACTTACCTAAGATCGACATGAACAACCAGGATTTATTGCAATTAAGAAGCAAAGCTGTCAAAGAACAAAACGATCTGCAACATGCAGGAGGACGCAAAGGGAGGGATGAGTTAGAAACTAAAAGGGTAAGTCAGTTGATATGAACAGCAAAACAAGTGAGACACACAAAGATCTGTTTGTAATGCAATTGATCTAAGAATTGTGTATCGAATTTGTTTTAAACTGAGTTCTAAATAAACTTGAATTATACTACCCTAAGTCTGTGTAAACCTCTTTGTCAATCTTTACAGGGCTACATAAAAATGACAGAAAGCAAGTTACAATGTATAGAGGATCTAGAGAAACATCTATTAATAGCCAAAGAGGTAGGCGATAGGATCGGAGAAGGAACGGCCTATAGAAATCTCGGTAACGCTTATTTCAGCTTAGCAAAATTCCAAGAAGCCATAGAGTACCACAATCAATGCCTATCAATAGCCAAAGAAGTGGGCGATAGGGTCGGAGAAGGAATGGCCTATGGAATTCTCGGCAACGCTTATTTCAACCTAGGGAAATTCCAAGAAGCCATAGAGTACACCAATAAATGCCTATCAATACTTAAAGAAGTGGGCGATAGGGCCACAGAAGGAATGGCCTATGGACATCTCGGCCGCGTTTATTGCACCCTAGGAAAATTCCAAAAAGCCATAGAGTACCACAATAAATGCCTATCAATACTTAAAGAAGTGGGAGATAGGGCCGGAGAAGGAATGGCCTATGGAAATCTCGGCAACACTTATCACATCCTAAGAAAATTCCAAGAAGCCATAGAGTACCACAATAAATGCCTATCAATAGTCAAAGAAGTGGGCGATAGGGCCGGACAAGGAAGTGCCTATGGAAATCTCGGCAGCGCTTATTGCAGGCTAAGAAAATTCCAAGATGCAATAGAGTACCACAATAAACACTTATCAATAGCCAAAGAAGTGGGCGACAGGGCTGGAGAAGGAATAGCCTATGGAAATCTCGGCAACACTTATGACAGCCTAGGAAAATTCCAAAAAGCCCTAGAGTACCACAATAAATGCCTATCAATAGTTAAAGAAGTCGGCGATAGGGCCACAGAAGGAAGGGCCTATGGAAATCTCGGCAGCTCTTATCTCAGCCTAGGAAAATTCCAAAAAGCCCTAGAGTACCACAATAAATGCCTATCAATAGTTAAAGAAGTGGGAGATAGGGCCGGAGAAGGAACGGCCTATGGAAATCTCGGCAGCGCTTATCGCAGCCTAGGAAGATTTCAAGAAGCCATAGAGTATTACAATAAACACCTATCAATAGCCAAAGAAATGGGTGACAAGGTCGGAGAAGGAGAAGCCTATGGCAATATCGGCGTTACTCATGGAAGCTTAGGAAATTTCCAAAAAGCCCTAGAGTACCACAATAAATGCCTATCAATACTTAAAGAAGTGGGAGATAGGGCCGGAGAAGGACCGGCCTATGGAAATCTCGGCAACACTTATCACATCCTAGGAAAATTCCAAGAAGCCATAGAGTACCACAATAAACACTTATCAATAGCCAAAGAAGTGGGCAAGAGGACCGAAGAAGGAACGGCCTATGGAAATCTCGGCGGCGCTTATAAAAGCCTAGGAAAATTCCAAGAAGCCATAGAGTACACCAATAAATGCCTATCAATAGTCAAAGAAGTGGGCGATAGAGCCAGAGAAGGAACGGCCTATGGAAATCTCAGCAACACTTATGTCCGCCTAGGAAAATTCCAAGAAGCCATAGAGTACACCAAGAAATACCTATCAATAGCCAAAGAAGTGGGCGATAGGGTCGGGGAAGGAACGGCCTATAACAATCTCGGCACAACTTATCACAGCCTAGGAAAATTTCAAGAAGCCATAGAGTACGCCAATAAAGCCTTATCAATAGCCAAAGAAGTGGGCGCTAGGGTCGCAGAAGGAAAGGCCTATGGAAATCTCGGCTGGGCTTATCGCGGCCTAGGAAAATTCCAAGAAGCCAAGGAATGTTACCAATCCAGCGTAAAGGTTTTTGATATCGTGAGGGCTAGTGTTAAGTCTGAAGATGTCCTGAAAATAAGTTTTCGGGACCTTCATTGTTTTTCGTACGATGGTTTGTGGCAGACTCTGTTATTACTTGACCTTACTGTTGAGGCTTTGTGTGCTGCTGAGCGAGGTCGTGCACAGGCTTTGGTCGATGACTTGAAAATACGATATGGCTTAACAGCACTTCCGTCAGCGTCACTTGAACCTAAAGAAACAATTTCTCACATCTCAAACGTGCTCTCTAAAAACAAACAAATAGTGTTTTTAGGACTTGAAGGCAACATGGTCACCTTCTGGATTATCAATAGGGATAACAAGGTTGAGCTTCGACTGGTAGAAATAGAGATAGAAGGGAGACGAAGGAAAGACGATTCTATTACATTCTTGTTGGAAACTACTTTGAAAGAAATTAGAGCTGGTGTTGGTGTTAGATGCGAGGATCGTTCGCTAGATGAGCTCACTGATGACTCCTCGTCCAAGAGAGCAAGCGAGGAGGAACCAGCAAAGACTTGTCAGTGCACCACAGACTCCTTACATCGGTTACATGACGCAATTATTGGCCCCATTGCAGACTTATGTCAAGGTGACGAGTTGATCATTGTCCCAGATGGTCCATTGTGCTTAGCTCCATTTTCTGCTTTGAGCGAATCTATAAGAATCCACACTGTGCCCTCGCTCACCAGTTTAAAACTGATCATGGATTCCCCTGAGGACAACCACAGAAAAAGTGGGGCCCTCCTCGTTGGAGATCCGTGTCTGGAGAAAGTTATCAAAGAAGGAATCTGGGGAATAAGGCCTAAGTACAGTCAGTTGCCATGCGCTAAAATGGAGGTGGATATGATAGGAGAAATTCTAAACATCCAACCACTAACAGGAACAGAAGCAACAAAAGAGAAGGTGCTGGAACAAATGACGTCAGTTGCCTTAGTTCATATTGCAGCACACGGGCGAAAGGAAACTGGTGAAATAGCGTTGGCTCCAAATCAGGGGTGGGAAAATAATCCAGATCGAATACCAAGATTAAAGATCAAGATTCCTAAAGAAGAGGACTACATTCTTAAAATGTCTGATGTGCTAGCAGCTCGTTTGCGTGCAAGGCTTGTTGTGCTCAGTTGTTGCCACAGTGGTCGCGGGGAGGTGAATTCGGAAGGTGTGGTCGGTATTGCTCGGGCTTTCTTGGCTGCCGGTGCTCGTTCTGTTCTAGCGTCACTCTGGGCAATTTCTGACGAGGCAACCTTCGAGTTTATGAAGAGTTTCTATCAACACTTCAAAGATGGAGAAAGCGCCAGTGTGGCTCTTCACCAGGCCATGAAAACTCTTCGCGATTCAGAGAAGTTCTCTGCCGCGAAGTACTGGGCTCCATTTGTACTGATTGGTAATGACGTCAGACTTGAATTTGGAAACCAAGATTCCGAGAATAGTAAGTAGAATATTCTTTGAAATTTAAACAATGGCATAGCACCACATAGCACTTTAAAGAAAAAAGTGACCTTCAATCCACAAAAGAGCGGTGTTGGTTGAGGGAGAGGTCTTACCTTGGTTGACGAAAAGTGTCTTTCTGGTAAGCTATATGTGCAGTTGTCCTCAAACACAATTTTAACTAACGTGCTCAAAAGTAAAGCAGCAAAGAAAACACGAAAATGAAACAAAGGATACACACTGTGAAAAGAAGGACTTGTAAATCACAAGTTTGCTGAAGAATACTTTCTTCGTCCCCTTCCCCAACACACATACAGTATAAGCTAGGTCAATAGACGACAACTCGTCAACGTGAAAAACTACATTGTGAAGGGTAGTAAGGGAAGTTGCTACGATTTGTACCTTAAGTATAATTGAAAAATGCTGTTGTATAGATTTTCTATGTTGGGGTACCTTGTTGTAAACTGTTGTCGCCTTTAAGGTGTTTTTCCCCATACTTCTCTACACGATTTTAAGACAACACGCTCTATTTCACCTGCTTCACCTAGCAATGAAACCCACTGTCATTAAAAATCTCAGTGTTGACGGAAACCGTACACAAACTAACGAGTACAATGATTTATGTCAATCACATCACATCATTTCTCGGTTTACTTATTGAATTGTTTTACCTTCTTTTTTATTTTCAGACGCTCAATTGTCAAGCGAGGAGAGGACGTAACAAGCCACAATTGTTCAACGTTTTTTTCAACGATTCCTCTTTAAATGGTTTACACCCGGCTAAAAATAAGGGTGACATTTCAAAGAATTTTCGAACTAACCCATGATATCCTAGAAACATTTCCATGTGATTTATTAATTCATTTCTGTTGTCGCTGTCATATTAATTCCTGATAAAAGGCAGTGAAAACCATGTAAAAACGCGACGTAAAAACTAGGGAATATTGTAAGAGAGGAATAACAGCTTCACTTTCCTGAGTAAGGGAGGTGTAAAGAACTACGGCTTTGAAAAAAAAACACAGGATTAGCTTGGAGTCTTACCTACGAAGTTGCAGGGTAAAAACAATGCTTCATGCCATTTTTGCAATATACTGATGAAAGCAGAATTCTCTAGTTTCTTGTTGAAAAGTACACTACATTAGTGTAGTACAGTTGGTTGATAGGTTCCTTGCAGTAAGCAGAGGCTATTCGTATCGCGAGAATCAGATAGGGAGTAGCTGCATAGTATAGTAGTTGATAAGTATAACAAATATTCATTTGACATGCAGCTGACCAGCATGAACATTGAGCAAATGCGTTTTCATTCAGCATTCCACAGAGCACTTCTAGACTATAATTATTTATACATACACACCTGGAGCATATCAGTT
Source organism: Siderastrea radians (assembly GCA_964017195.1). NCBI lineage: Eukaryota > Metazoa > Cnidaria > Anthozoa > Scleractinia > Rhizangiidae > Siderastrea > Siderastrea radians. The sequence goes on along the minus strand of OZ024899.1, from coordinate 30,920,432 downwards.
ATTATATTCACACAAAATTACAGCGAAACGTCTCGTTAGCGCGCATGCGTTGCGCAGCCACTCTCAGACCGCTTACGGTGGTAGGGTCACATGGAGAATAAGCAGGTAGTCACTAACTGAATTCTTGTTCGATATCAATTCAATTTCTCCTCAATTTGTGGAGAGACTTGAATGCAAACGATAACTAACATAAGAAATTTAATTCATTGATTACATGTCATTGGTGTGTAATTTAACTGCATGCAGCAAAGAAACTGAAAATTACACATTTAGCAGTTTCCAAACAGACATAAAAGGGACGTGGATATCATATGAAATATACTGATAAACGCAAACTGAACACTTAAAACTTTTGTGCGATATAGCAATTTTAAGACTCGTAAGCCCATGGTTTTATAATATGATTTTGCACTTTTTTACCTCAAGAACATTTTCATACTTTCGAGTGTTTTGCTTCCCTTTTGCATTTTAAGAGTGATGTTGGACTTTATTATGTAATGAGACTCAACGAGTTCACCGCAGAGTCACCAAGCAACACGCGCGTGTCGAAAAGTACAACTGACATGCTGGTACGTTTTAGCGATAGTTCAGAAAATGTGCGTACACAGCTTGGAAAGTTCCCTCTGTTTGTACATTGCGTGAGATGTAGTGAACTAATTTCTTTTACTCTGAAGTCGTAAAAAGCTACTGTTCTATCGAGCTAGATAAAAATAAATATCGTAGCGTTTGTGTAAAAAGTTCTGCGTACTCTGATAACATGACTATCCGGTGGACTGTTTTGGTTCGCTAGAGTCGTTATAGTAAGTGTCCCAACTAAAGTTATTCTTTTTGCATGTTTTGAGAAATATTCTGGCCAAGTTGTCCGTATGAACTGTGAGACAACTTGGTTTCATTTTATTAATGGCCAACGGAACACGTTCAATCAGTTTGTTTATTTCCTTAATTTTGTTTGCGTGGACCTCTTGCGAGTCTTTGCTTTTTTGTAATTTGTCAGCGACATCTCTGTAAGGTATTGCCCTTGAAGTCCAGTAACCGTCGTGATTGGTATTTGGAGCATTAGCAGTTTTAGTCTATTTTATCTACTTGTCGATCAACCGTCAAGTTAAAAAATTGTCTTAGGATTGCTTTTAGCGGACCTAGAAGAAACCGTCGCGTCTTTCAGTTTAAGGACACTTGAAAAGACCAGGAATTTCAGCCCATCACAACGCGTTGCGGGGATCTTTGCTTAGCTAAGCGTAGGTTTTACGCACTTGAAGTTAGGTTGTTAGTAGTCAGCAAAGCGTGCAGATATCAAGATTAAAGCTCACTCAAAGAAAAACGAGACGTCTCTTGTCTATGAGCCTTCTTAAATTAATTTGCCTTGTGAGAGATTTTGGTGAAAAAGAAACTGGGTAGATGTAGTTCAAGCGAGTCAAGTTCGACTAGTCAAGCTAGTCGAGAGATCACTGAATCTACAAAACTATGAGCAAACTTTCTGTCACGTAAACAAAAACTAAAGTTAGCACAGATACTCAAGCTCCTGCGGGTAAGGGGGGCGGGGGATGGGAAGAGTAACCTGGATTTTAAGTGACGGGGAAGTAGATAAGGCAAAGATATACAAAAAGTGCAAATGGAGACATAAATTATAACCCAAAAAAATCCCCTGGGCTTGAAGCGAAACCCCAAAAAATCCACTGGACCAAATGAAACCCAAAAGAATCTCATACTGAATTTTGGATCCTTACAACGAACGAAGAACAACAGTGCTGTTTGAATGGTCGTGTTTGTTTGTTTGTTTATCATGCTATCCAAATAAACTTATCTCAGACCTAGTAGTCATTCCTACGAGCTACTCGAAAAATTATAGACTGCCTAAGACTCATTTTTCACGTCACTGCGATTTTATTTATTACGTCGATGTTTTGCGCACTGGTTTTATATTGCACTGCTTGTCAGGGCACCAATCTCCTTGTTTTATTTCACGTTCCCCTTGACCTGATTTTTGAAGGCAAATCCATCTCTCTGGAGAGCACGGTGGCAGAAATCATTTGTCAAATGCTCTGTGAACTTAAACGTGTGTTAACCTTAGTCCTTGGCCTTGAAGGTATACGGACCGAGTAACTACCACGGGTGAATACCGTATTTCCTCAAATAACAACAGGGGGCGATTATTAACTTTTTTCGTACCAAAAGGGGCGATTATTTCAGATATTGTTCGGTGGAAGTCACACCCTAAATACCTTGTTTTTTTTATCCTACATCAAGTTACTTTCATAGATTTCCTCCAAAGTGGGGGAGGGGGGGGGGAGCAATTATTCGAGGGCGGCGATTAATCGAGGGACGACTACTGTTTGAGGAAATACGGTATATTGCTTCCTGTGAAATTTCCCTGTTTATTATTTGTCGGTTGCAATAGCTTTGAGTATTTATTTTTCATTTCGCTTGGTTTCCTCTATTCTTTACGACGGAACATATTTCATAACCACTCGCTCCAGGTAAATAACCCTCACTTTAAAGGGACACTGTCACGGGATTTTTACCTTTTTTGGGTGAAGAATGTGCTGAAAATTACATTAAATGCCTTTTCACGTACACAGAATACTCCTAGAACGTCAAGAGAGGAAAATCAGATGATTTTCTCAAAGGAAGAGCAAACCATAGTCAGTTACTGGCGATTTTTCCACGACACAAAAGAAAACCTGTACATCAGCCCGATGTTTTCAAGTTGCAATCGATTTCCATCCTAGCGATCCGCAGCCAAATACACTTAATTACAGTCCCCGAGAACTGGTAGAGTAGTTTTAAACGAACCTCAACCAGTATTTTTGAATTTACCCTGATTAGAATATGTCTTTTAGCTTTTCAAAGTTATCCTAAAAATTGGTGAGTGTCCCTTTAATGCCCGCGAATCGACGGTTAACGATTCCACAACCTTTAGATCAGAGGCGAGAGCTTTAAAAGATAGTCCGAACGTTTGTGCCGTGTGTTCAGCAGAAAGAGCCAGGCAACAACTTCAAAAATACCAGATGGGAACAGGCGCTAACCTCGTACGTGGATAACAGTAAAGGAGACATATGCCATATAAGCTACTCTTTGACGTCAATTTTACCGATGACTACCCTGGGTAACAGTTCTCTCGCGTGCTAAGAAGCACGTGCGAGAAACGCCTCTGGCAACCATGGTAACCGGTGACGGGGGTCCTTAGTCATTACGTAGTCCTAGTTATAAACAAGGTTGAAAAATTGGAAGTCTCACAGTTTAGGAGGATAAACCCGAGGGGGTAGTGCTCCCTATCGTGGGCTATACGGGGAGGCTCCGCCCGAAAGAGGTGCCTTTTTAAGCTCGCAGTATACTATTGAAAGGGTGGGGAAAATTGCAGTTTCTAGTTTACGAAAGGATAAAAAAATCCCCTGCAAAGTGAAAGAGATGGCAGCTATGTGAAAGAGTGGAGCCTTTGAGCAACTCAACTACAACGACTGAAAGCCTGCATGGGAAAACTGTGGGGATTATAGAAAATTCTATTGTTTTGGCTTATCCTTGAGGTATAAGAAAGGGGTGTAATTATTGCTCTAGCTAGGTATATAAAAGGGTTGCCATTGGGTTAAAAGGGCAAGGGAATAAACTCTAACCAAACACGACGAGGGTCGTTCCTCTGGGAAAAAAATTCGCCTTTCGAAAGAGATTACTATTGTCCACAGAAAAACTTCCGTGCATATTTCAACGCATTTCTCTTTCCTAAAGGAACTCTATCTGATGTGAAAATTAGCCCCTTTGTTTGCCTTGTGTACGATGTTATTTATTCACCAAGAGCCTTCATGGCTTTTGATTCACCTCGTGTTTCGTCCTCGGGTGGTGCATGAAACGAAAAAATGACGTCACCCCCGCTACAGGTACATTGTAACCCCGCCTTGTTAATGAGACGATCACTTTCGTCAAAACCCGAAAAAAAACACCGAATGCGATATTATCAGGCCTTCTTTGCGATATTGTCCTTATAATATTATTTCTTATCTGAAATCCCCGTAAAACCGACTTCATTTTTATGGCTCAGTGGTGATCGTATAACTGAAGAGATTCCATTGTAGATACTCTACGTTAATAAAGACTGGGTTACAAGAAGCAAAAACAAACAATACAATAACCAGGGCAAATACAATTTAAGACGGAACCATTAGGAAATTGAGTAATTTTAATTCTCAGTGGACAAAAATCTTGTACCAGAATAATTTAAAGCATATCGCATTCATTTTTACATTTTTTGAGAGCTATGGATGTAATTTGTTATCTGTAATAACCCCAAAGACAATTTCGTATGGGAGCCCGAGAAAATAAATTTCAAATTTCACAAAATGAAATCTTACGCATAAAAATTTACCTATTTTACCTGTGTTTACACAATTACAGTGAAATTTGAAATTGCCTTTGGTGTTATTACAGATAAGTTATTACGTCTATAGCTCTTAAACAGTGTAAAAAAGAATGCGATATACTTTAAATTATTCTGGTACAAGGTTTTTGTCCACTGAGTACTCAATTTCCTGATGGATTCCGTCTTAATTAAACTACAGAAGATTTGTTCATTAAGGCACTAACTGCGGAAAAAAGTTAAGTTTTACAGGGTTTTCATCGATCGGTATAAAACAAATTCCCTGACTTTTCACTGACTACAAGCCAATTTTCAGTGACCATGCATGATGAATTCGTTGGCGATAAAGCCACAAAATGATTAATTAAATAAATTTTTACTGTATATAGTCGTATTGTCATTAACGTAAAAGTCGAGTCAAAGTTTAGTTTTGTGCACGAAAGGTAAAAAGCAAAATTTCGACATAAAAACAAATGTTTCGTGTACGTTTTATTTCCGTTTCGCGCGATTTTACGCGGCATTTTAACTTCCGGTATTTTGCGCGCACATTTTTAATACAATAGAAATTTGGGGCGCGTTCTTTTGGGACTAGTCCAAAATAGGAATACTCTGAATAGACGGTATTTGTGTTCTTTTGGGAGCGACTCCGTTTTCGGAATGGACGGAATATCATTCCGTTTATTCTGCTCCTAATAGCAGAATGAACAGAATGAAAGGAATACGGTTTACTCGGAATAGACAGAATAAGCGTTCTTCTGGGAAATTTTTCGCGGGAAATCCTACGCAGCCGCCCGCGCATGTACAGACATAGTAGTTCTCAGGTCACCTCCGCCAGCGTTCTTTTCGAAATTGAAATTCCATGTATTCTGTTACTCCTAAACCGGAATAAGAATAGCCAGTATAGTCCCAAAAGAATGGACCCTTGGATTCATTTAGTCGACGCGTGGATTCTAGCTATGTCGTGTGAAGGCTACGCGCGCGCGCGGCTTTACACTTAAACCCTGCCGCCGGTTATGACAGATGCGGGAACTATAATTAAGGATGAGCTCGTTTTGCAGCCAAACGCGCATCACACTCAAACCCTACACACACACTTGCACACTTTTCACGCGTGCATTCCATTGGTGTAATTCTTGCATGTTGCAGGCTCCAAGATGAATTGAGAAAACGAACGCCAAAACCGCGTATAGGCTGGGGAGAGACAAGGCCCCCTTTTCTCAAGATCCCGCGTGTCTTATTTTCGCGTTCCCTTTCTAATTTTCGTGCTTTCCCTACACTCCCTACTATCTGGGAGCCTGGAACAGGCCAGTGTTATTCAAGCAGAGGAAATCACGAGCGACCTAGAGCAAGTTTAACAAACAATGGCCGCACCTTAGACTGGAACTACATCTCAGAACATTGAGGAACAAAAATAAGAATAGAAGGCTAAGGCGTTTGACTCGCTAGCTGACTTCACAAAAAAGAAGGAAAAGTTAACCTGCTCGATTTGTTAATTATGTCTCAACGTGACGACTTCCACCCCCTCACCCACCCACCCCAAAATATTGCATGACGTCCCAAATAAATGATGGCAAAGTAGACTACCTCGCAGATAAAAGAGGACATCTTATGATGTTGTATCAGGGCCCTCCAGGACCGCATACATAGGGGGCTCAAAGCCGGGATTAGTAATACCAGTGGAGTCCGGATAAGGACCCTCCAGGACATCATACATGACAGCACCTGGACAAGCGTAGACATAGCTGGGTCCCTCAAGCACATTATACAGTGGTGCTTCATAAGATGGGCCCTGATCTGAGCATGTCGTAAGGCTCTCGTTTGCCTTCATTTCTTAATGTTCATCTAAATCTGCATAGTCCGCGTACTCTGGAGGTTCTTTAACGTCCGCAGGGGGTGGGCCTGTGGAATATAGGGGTTGATACTCTGGGGGGCTCGGAGAGATTGTTCTTGGGTTTTCGTCAGGGTTGAGGAGAGCAAGATATTCAGGAATCTCGTCCTAGTAAAAAAAAAGATAATAATGACTCGGTTAGTAGTTTTCTGGCAATTGGTCGTCTCGGCAAAACTAAAAGAAGGTACGAACAAACAGATAGAAAAAGACGGACTAAGCCCAATGAATAGGAGGAGGGAGGGAAGGAAGGAAGGAATGGAGGGAGGGAGGGTGGGAAGGAGGGAGACAAAGCAACGAATGAAGCACCTTGTGTGCACTGTTTTTCTGCAAAGGCTGGTACATCAATCCATCTTGGTCCAAACTCTGATACATGCCTAAATTTGATTCAGAATTAAACCGAGTGCTAGCATCCTCCTTCATTAAGCTCTGGTAAGCAGGCTTGTCTCCATCCAACACACAGCCTGGGTTATGGTACATTATGGTACATAGGCTTCCCTCCATCTACCTTGTCTCTTCCATATCGCTCTGTGCTATCATAAGTGTTTTCCCTGTGAATCTTCCTACTTGCCATGTTAAGTGGCTTCAGCCGTATGTTATTCAGAAGTATACTTTGACCATCTCTCGCTCCCGGGTTCTTTAGCAGCAGACCTTCTGTGTTATCGTTGGAAGGATTACCTAAAACATCGAAAGCAACAAAGCTTACTAACCTGTACCCTGTTCCAGGCGTTCAGATAGTGGAGCGCGAACGAAAAATATAGCCTCCCCTAGTTTTCCCGCTCTTTCGCTCGCTATATTTTTTCGCTCGCGCTCCACTATCTGAATGCCTGGAACAGGCTAACTAACCTGATAACAGATATTGTTGTGATGTATGACCAAACTCCAGTGATCAACATCTAATTTCTCCTTACAATATCAATACATCGTCATACAGACAGGTGATGAGAATAACGAAAATCATCAGCTAGGAAATATTGTCTTGAAGACCCACAAAACTCTAGTGATCAACATCTAATTTCTCTTTACAATATCAGTACATTGTTAAGCAGTTACAGTTGTAGTCACACACTACAGTTCAGCTGCATGCGGTCAGAGGAATAAGGAAAAGCATCAAGTAGAATGCATCAATTGTCTCAATGTACCACCAATGTGACTGAATTTCTTAGAACTTAAGTTTTGAAGCAAATCAACTGCCACTGACTCATCAAGGTAGAAAGAACCACTGCAGTTAGTAGAAAAGTAAATTAATGTAACTAAAAACTCATACCTGTTGTTCCAGCACCATAATTGACAGAATCTCTGAAAAAAAAAACAAAGTGAAAGGCTTCAACAAAATAGCCTTAAGGTAATAGAGCTATAACAATAAAACTTGGGAGGGTGAATAGGATGTCCAAATGTCTGGAACACAGAAGGACCACAGGTAGCCCAAGCTCCAATGGGAGCCGTCAACATGACATTGCGTAACAGCGTTATATTTATAAGAGTTTTTATGGGAATAGAACGATCGTAAAAAATATTTCAAAATAGGGGAAAGAGATTTAATAAAATCGACTTACCCTCTCATCTTCTTCTTCCATATATGGAGAGGAAAACAGATAACCTAATTCAAACTGGAATCGCTTTGAAACACCTCCGAATGCCTTAGAAACACAAGTTATACACAGAAGATGGGAGTGTAAGTCGATTTTATTAAATCTCTTTCCCCTATTTTGAAATATTTTTTACGATCATTCTTAATTCCCATACAAACTCTTATAAATATAACGCTGTTACACACTGTCATGTTGACGGCTCCCTTTGGAGCTTGGGCTACCTGTGGAAGGACATCAAATGATGCAAAAATTATTCCATGCAAACAGCTACCACCCTGAATCTGCCATCTTAGATTTTTTGATTTTAAAGATTATCCACTAATTGTAAAACATTTCATGACTTTTGCTATTAAGATAAAAAGTTAAATTAAAGTCAGTGTGGTGTAGGCCTTATAGGCACACATGGCCCTCCCCACCCCACCCCACATGTGTGGGCAAGTGCAGTGACTCACTGACATGATCAGCATAACCAGTTTCTGTAGCACAAAACAATTTTATTAAAGTGTCACATTTCCTTTCTTAATTAAGGATGCTTGTCTATTAATTAGCCTGCAAGCAGGCTCACGTAATTAAGTTATTTGTCTCAGTAACTTGGCAACTGAGTTGCGATTTGCAAGCCAGCAAGCTGGGCAATTGCAAGACTCTGTTGCCAAGAACTTTACTCACGCAAATAACTCAATAAGTAAGCCTCCTCACAGACTTCTCGTCTTTTTGCACGTAACTTTCTCCAATCCTTCACTGGTAGCTTAACTAATACACTTGGTTGAGAGAGAATATGAAGAAAAGTTTCTTGATTAACTAGTAATCACCTGTTTTTTCTTCGCTGACTAACAATGAGCCAGATACACAGTAAAACAATGGCTAAGCAGATCACAGCGGCCACTCCTGCTATTATCGCTACTAAATTTATTTTCTCCCTTGTTAGGCTCTTTACTTCCTGGTTTACAACCTGTTGCTTCAGTTGTCCAAACCTCTTCTGTCACTAGTTCTGTTTGCAGTGATGCTGGTGTTGCTGTAGCCTGTGACTCTGTAGAACTATTTGTAACTTTGGAAGGTTTTGGTGAAGTCTCTGTTGCTATTGTTTTAGTTGTCATTCTCTTAGAAGTTGGACCCTGAAAATGCAAATACAGTAAGAGGTCGGTGCCTGTCTCAGATCTTTTAGGGCTGAGGAAGGAAAAACACCAGGAAAATATGTTAGGAACTAATTGCAGTCAGTATTTTGGAATAAGTCGAGTGAAATTAATTCCAGTCATGCCCATAAAATAAGATTCTGGTACCTTAAATGTACTTTTGGAAATTTCTGATCATCAACCCTAATTGTTTCTTTTATAGGGGATAATATATATGGCCATGGGATTGCCAATCCCCCCCCCCCAGCCCCCTAACACCCCTTGGGCTGAGGGCAAGATAAAAAAATGCAGGTTGCACAGTATGACAGTAGTCATCTACCATAATTAATAAACTTAAAATTGTTCTGTTGCCATCTTGCAGTCAACAAAATTGTGATTACATGAATGTTTCAAAGTAAAATGTCAAGCAG